>JAVJIF010015734.1:0-106265 GCA_038442645.1 Agave tequilana
ATAGTTAGAGGATCAGAGAAATCACAATGGCAGAAGAAATAGTTTCGGCTAAGACAATGAATTTCTCACCCAAGGATTGAAGTTGTCAAGTTCAATGGCACTAATAACTTCGGGATGTGGAGATGCGAGGTTATGGATGCACTGAATGCATCAAACCTCGAGGACACTCTCCTATTTGAAAGAAGAAGAGCACGACCACTGATGAAGAGTGGGCGAAGATGAACAGGTCGGCATGTGGCTTGATACGTTCATGTTTGTCGCAAGACATAAAATATCTTGCACAACATGAGACGTCGGCAAAGAAGCTGTGGGACACCCTTGCTAAGAAATACCTGACTAAGAGTGTGGAGTCTAGGTTGCAGCTTAAGAGTAGGCTGTACAGTTTTCAAATGAAGAAGGGGAGCACAGTAAATGAACATGTCAACAGATATATTAAGCTTCTTACAGACTTGGTAAACGTGAATGTCACGATAGAAGAGGAAGATAAGGCGATCATCTTTCTGAACTCACTCCCAGTGGAGGAGTATGAGACATTCACTCTAACCTTCATAATGGAAGGTAGACCTTGGATTATGATGAAGTGTCATCTGCACTGACTAGCTATGAGACGAGGAAGAAGGAGAGACATCCTTCTAGGTCAAGCTCATCGGCAGAGGCACTGGAAGTAAGAGGCAGGGGTTCATCTCGGAAGGGCAAGGAGGTTAGAGGAAGATCAAAGTCCAGTCCGGACTTCAGGGATCTCAAGAGAATCAGTGCGCTTTCTGCAGAGAGATTGGGCACTGGAAAGTGGACTGTCCGAAGTTCAAGGGAAAAAAGAAAGAATCAAAGTCCGAGGCAAATCTCGCAAAAGTGGTAAATACTGCAAGCAGTAAATCACAGGCAGATGGATCGGATTCGGATTCTTCGGTGTTCTCTTTTTCAGTTACTACGCCCATCATAGGCTACTCGGGTGAAAACGAGTGGATCTTGAATACAGGTGCAACATATCATGTATGCCCAAATCGAGACTGGTTTACCAGTTTTGAGAAGCTGGAGGGGTGTTCGGTCGTCATGGGCGATGATCATCCGTGCGTCATGGAGAGTGTTGGCACTATTCCAATCAGAATGTTTGATGGGATGGTGAGGGAACTGAAAGAAGTGAGGTATGTACCTCAGTTGAAGAGGAACTTGATTTCTGTAGGAGCTTTGGAATCATTGGGCCTTGGAGTGTCTATTAAGGAGGGAGTTCTTAAATGACAAAGGGTTCGATGGTGGTGTTGAAGGCCGATCGCCGGAACAACTTGTACTACTTGAAAGGTAGTACGGTGACAGGGCAGGTGGCGGCTTCTACCAGTCAAAAGGAAGATTCAACCCGGCTGTGGCACATGAGGCTGGGACATGCAGGGGAGAAATCATTGCAAGCTCTTGCGAGGCAAGGGTTGCTGAAGGGTGCTGAGACCTGCAAGATGATTTCTGTGAGCATTGCATCATCGGCAAGAAGACCAAGGTGAAGTTTGGCACAGCTTCACACTGCACAGAGGGAATTCTTGACTATGTTCACACGGATGTATGGGGACCTACCAAGACTGCATCGATTGGAGGTAACCACTATTTTGTGTCGTTCATTGATGACTTTTCTAGGCGCTGTTGGTATACACTATGCGACACAAAGATGAAGTCCTAGAACTGTTTGTGAAGTGGAAGGCTAATCTGGAGAGAAGCACGGGAAGGAAGGTCAAGGTCCTCCGTTCTGACTATGGAGGGGAGTACAAATCGGACCCTTTCCTACAGTTATGCCTTGATGAGGGCATAGAGAGACACTTCACGGTACGAGAGACTCCGCAACAAAATGGGGTGGCTGGGAGGATGAACCGGACTTTGCTAGAGAAGGTTCGGTGCATGTTATCCAATGCAGGACTGTCAAAGAAGTTCTGGGCTGAAGCTTTGGCGTATGCATGCCACCTCGTCAATAGGTTGTCGTCATCTGCAATAGGGGAAAGACTCCTCTTGAAACTTGGTCTGGAAAAGCTGTTTGGGACTATGATTTGCTACGGGTCTTCGGATGTCCAGCCTACTACCATGTCAGAGAAGACAAGTTGGACCCAAGGGCAAAGAAAGGGGTGTCCGTTGGATTCAAGCGAGGAACCAAGGGGTTCAAGATTTGGGACCAAACTGACAACAAGTTCATACTCAGTAGGGATGTCACGTTCGATGAGGCTTCTTTGATGAAGCCTACGGTCTCTCAGCAGGTGGATACCAACAAGACCAAGGAGCTATTGCAGCAGGTGGAGATTGATGCAGATCCACCATCTCTAGAAGATTCAGTATCAGTTCGGATTATTCCTGAGGTGACACAAGGAAGTGATCGAGCAGCTGAAGAAGATGCTGAAGATGTTGAAGAGGGTCAAGAGCAGGTCATGGATACTGTTCCAGATCCTACTGCAGTTGAAAGACCACGAATGAACACTAGGAGACCAGGTTGGCTCACCACTGATATGGTTGTCGCGTATGCACTTCCAGTCGTCGAGGAGGCAAGCTGAGATCAGTTCGGAAGCAAGGATGTGGAAAGCGGCCATGAAGGAAGAGATGCAATCTCTCTACAAGAACGACACATGGGAACTTACCAAGTTGCCCAAGGGGAAGAAGGCCATAGGGTGCAAGTGGGTATATGCTAAGAAGCAAGGATCTCTTTAAGAAGAAGCAGTGCGCTACAAGACAAGGTTGGTGGCTAAAGGCTACGCTCAGAGGGAAGGAATTGACTATAACGAGGTGTTCTCCCCGGTAGTTAAACACTCGTCAATTCGGATTCTATTGGCCTTGGTTGCGCAAAATGAGTTGGACCTTGACCAACTTGATGTGAAGACCGCCTTTCTCCACGACGATCTTGAGGAGGAGATCTATATGACACAGCCCACAGGTTACAAAACTGCAGGGAAGGAAGAGTTAGTATGCAAGCTAAAGAAGTCGCTGTACGGATTAAAACAGTCTCCTAGACAGTGGTACAAGCGATTTGATAGCTTCATCAGGAAGAAGAAGTACACACGTAACCATTATGATCCATGTGTGTACTACAACAGGCTACCATCAGGTGAATATATCTATCTACTTCTTTATGTAGATGATATGTTGATTGCTTCGAGGTCGAGATCTGCTATTGATTCTCTGAAGAAAGTTCTATCATCAGAGTTTGAGATGAAGGACCTGGGCGAAGCAAGGAAAGTATTGGGCATGGAGATCACTAGAGACAGGAGAGCTGGCCGGTAAGTTTGACTCATAAGGGCTATTTAGAGAAGGTACTGCAGAGGTTTAATATCAGCAAGGATACTAAGTCTGTTAGTACACCTATGGCACCACACTTCAAATTGTCAGCAAAGATGTCTCCAAGGAGTGTTCAAGAGCGTGAGTATATGTCTCACGTTCCATATGCCAGTGCGGTGGGTAGCTTGATGTACGCTATGGTGTGTACGAGGCCAGATCTATCACAGGCAGTCTCCATGGTGAGTCGATACATGCATGATCCGGGATATGGTCATTGGTAAGCTGTGAAATGGATCCTGAGATACATCAGGGAACAGTTGATGTAGGCCTAGTGTTTGAGAAGGACAACACTGGAAAGCAAGAATGCATAGGGTATGTGGATTCAGACTATGCAGGGGATCTTGACAAGCGTCGGTCGACGACGGGATATGTCTTCACATTCTCACAGGCACCGGTGAGTTGGCGCTCCACACTGCAGTCTACCGTCGCGTTGTCGACCACAGAGGCTGAGTACATGGCTATGACAGAGGCCATGAAGGAGGCAATCTGGCTTCAGGGGTTGCTTGATGACTTGGGCGTGGAACAGGATATGTGAAGATAAACTGTGACAGCATGAGTGTCATCTACTTGGCAAGGAATCAAGTCTATCATGCAAGGACGAAGCATATTGATGTCAGGTACCATTTCGTTCGGGAATTCTGGAGGAAGGTGACATCGACTTGTTGAAAATTCACACTTCGGAGAATCCGGCCGATATGCTTACGAAGGTGGTGTCGGGAGTGAAGTTTGCACATTGCAAAGACCTGCTCCATGTCCTTCAGGTGAAATGAGCTTGCTGAAGCTCATTTGGGTGAACTACGGACGGCTTGATCCCTTTGGGCAGGGGTACGTAGGCAACCATGTTGGTGCAGCCACTATTGAGTCAGTGTTCGGCTCAGATTTGAAAATCTTCTTCACCGAGATGGAGAATTGTTGGAAAGAGGATTTACCAAGGAGCTGACAGGATTGCCAAGTGTTGTCGAAGATCGCCAGGGAAGTTGATGACGGAAGGCAAAATAGCAGCAGCAGCAGAAAGTCAGGCAGATCGGTCGACCGGTCCGGTCGACCGACATGCACAGCATGCACAAGGTCTTAGGCGGTCGACCGGCCGGTCGACCGAAATACCCTGACTGTAAGAGCCAAACTCTCTGTTAATTTCGGTCGACTGGTCGGGTCGACCGGAGAGGAGGTCGGTCGACCCGCCGGTCGACCGACAGTCGGGTTTGGGCGAAAATCTGCTGCTCCGCAAATCTGGGTATTTAAGCCTAATGTGTTTTCTAGGGTTTTGATCCCTGCGGAAAAGGATTAACTAGAGCTCTCTTGCATTCAAAGAGGCTGCTAATTATTGTAATCATCTTCCTAGTAATTAATCTCTCCATTTGATTGCCCCGAGGACGTAGGCATTGAGGCCGTACCTCGTTAGATCGTGTGTTTGCGATTTGTGTGTTCTTCTTGTGTTTGTTAGGTGTTCTTTGTGCTTGGAGATCTGTGGGATCCTCTGTTGGTTGTTGTCATCCGCGCGCAACATGAACACATATCGACTCAAACCCTAATCTCTTCCTACCCATGAACTCATCATCTTCGCACTTATTCAAGCATTACTCCTTAACTCTAACCCATGAAACCTATCATCTGATAATTTTTCAAACTTTAATCCATATAAATTACCCAACCTCTAATTCCTACATCTAACTCATGAATCCATCATCTTCCATTTACCTAAACTCCATCCCTAACTCTAGCCTATGAACCCATCAGTTTCCCATGATCTGAACCCTAATCCTTACCCATTTATCTAAACCCTAATCCTATCTCTAACCTATGAATCTATCAATTTTTCATTTATCCAAACCATAATCCTTGTCTCTAACCCAGGAGCCCCTCAATTTCCAATTACCCAAACTCTAGTCCTTATCTCTAACCCATAAATTCATCAATTTCCTATTTACTCAAATTCTAATGATGTTAAGTTTATTTTCATTAATGTGATTTGGATCTATGAGATGTTTAAATGTTGTTACTTTCATTATAAAAGCCCTAAAGATGAATTATGAAAATCAAAATTAGGATGCTAGAGCAGAAAAGTTTGCAGGTGCAGAAGATGAAGAAGTGTACGGACCCGTTATGGCTATTAATTCAAAATATTAAGATATTAATTGACTCCAGAGGGTATTTTAGTCAAAAAAATGGATAATTATCATAACATGTTGTTTAAAACTAACGAAAAGAGTGTATTTGAGAAATCAAAATAGGTTGGGGGTTTTGTAGGAGCGAAAATAAAATAGGGAGGTTTTGTGAGAATGACCCAAAACATAAAGAGGTTTAGTGAAATTTATCCAAAGTATAAAAATGATCGAGCAACACTAATGAATACTGAACAAATTTTGCACCAACATTCCATCTGAGCAACACAATTGAGTCCCATCAAATGTTTAAAAAGGCATTTTTTAGGCTCGCTTCGAGGCTCGACTCGGGGCATTTTCAATGCTAATCGCCTCAAGGCTTAAGAGAGAAGCTATTTGTCCCAAGAGGCATACACCCCATTACTTGATGGGCACCTAAAGTGTGTGCTTCGCGCTCTTATCAAGCGCTTCTTTGGTAAAGCCCACGCTTCAAGGGAAAAGGGTACAGAGAGGGAAAATTGAAATTTAACTTAGATTAAAAATGAAAAAGAGAAAATCCCACTCCTTTTCTTCTCTTTTTCAAGTTATTTATTTGTAGTTGAATTCTCCTGCTTGAAAACTAAGTATTGCATCTATTTTCAACGGTCATTTTCTTTCATCTCTTCAATAATCTGTTTTGATTTTACTGTGTCTTTACATGAATTCTTTAGCCATTTGGTCTTGAGTAAGACCACACAACTATAAATAGGCTAGGTGGTCTTTAGTTTTCCTCCATCCAACTTATTTTACTATAGTTCTTTATACTAAGCCTAATTCGTTTTTCTATTAATGTCTTGAACTAATTTTATCTATTTGTGTATTATGTCATTTTATATATTTTTAAAATATTTATGAATTTTAGAACATAAAAAATAATGTAGCTTATGCCTCACAACCTAAAGCTTATGTCGCGCCTTATAAAGGGTTTCAGTGCTTCGTCTCACGCTTTCGCCTTTTCAAACACTGGTCCCATCACGTATTCAATAACAAGTCATGACTGAAATGGTGTGCTTATCACATGCAAATTAGCAGCCTCAAACTATGAACTTTATCATCATTGAAATGTTTTTAGTTAGTGAATCGGATCTATAGCATGGATGTGGCTTAACCAAGCAAAACTCAAATTTTTACAAGCGATGCAATTCTAATAGTTAGAATAGTCGATCGTAGTTTGTCCATAAATGTGGAGGATTTAACTGTAGTGAATACTCAGTCAACTGCAGGTGCAAGACATGGATTCCTCCACTGATTGAATACCATTGTCAGAATGGTACTTTACATTTATGGTTACAGATCTTGACTCTTCTTTAGATGAATCATGATTTGTTAGAAAAATCAACCAATACTAAATATAAAGAGACAAAATATACAAATTTTATATTAATCTTTTCTAAAACAATCTACTGGCTTGAATTGAAACTCATTGGAGTTTGTTTTTCATTAAAATTATTGTGAAGGTATATAAGATCTCTGTGTTGGGCACCAATTCTTAAGCAAGTCCTCTCAAGGGCTACTGATATTACTTTTGTAAAAAAAAAAAGCACATCATCATCATCATTAAAGTTAATGGAATTATATTTGGGTTTGAAACTTCACAAACTTACCCAGTTCAAGGAAAGACACACGAAAGTTCCATACAAAAGTTATATTTTAGCTAGCGGGTGAAAGAATTGCGGACAACCACAAATGGGGCTGTTGTCCTGAATTCAGGTGGGGGGGGAACCCACCAGAAATCTGACCTGAACACAATCAGGTTGAATCTGCAATATATGTAATGCATAATCCAACAGAAAAATTCCATAATTGGTATCAAATAATTTTATATAAAAAAATCAATTTCATGTGCAAGACGTGATTTTTGAATTTTAGGTTTGTTTTGATGATTGAACGAATTGACTTATTTCACAGGTTATTATTATTTGATTAAGGGTGATTCATTGTCTTCTCTTCTTGAGGGTGTGATTCCCTAACTTGTCCCTTAAGTGTGTGATTCCTGTTTATTGTTGAGTTTTGAATACTTTTATTCTTTCGGTTGGAGTAGTTAATGAAAAGAGACTGGTGTAATCTCTAAACGGAGATGGGTTTGCTTTGATGATTGAAATATGAATGAATTGAGTTGTTTCATAGGTTATTGATTATTTGATTGAGGGTCATTCCTTGTCTTCTCGTCTTGAGGGTGTGATTCCCCGAGCTCTCTTTAAGGGTGTGATTCCCTGCTTTAGATTTTATCTTCTTCTAATTTCCAAATTTCTCTACTTCCCAATTTCTCTACTTTCCCACTCAGTCCCTTATTGCAAAGCATTAGGTTGGAGATAGTGTTAGTACTAGGTGCTTAGCTTAATCAGGAATCTAACTTAAGCAAAGAGCTTAGGATTCTAAAACGCTTTTTTCCGCGTAACATAACACTGAAAGTATAAATTATATACAAGTAATAAGCATTATACAAAAAAAAATTGTATGTACATATATTACTAGTTACAATAAACAAAGCTTCAAATAAGAAACATATGATGCATAATAGTATCAGCACAATGAGAATTTCCGTTTTCTACAAGAAGTGTTTACCTCCATAAAGGTAGAAACTGAAAGGAGGGGTTTATCTCCAACTTTTTGATGCCTAGCCTGTCAATAATCAAATATATCCAACATGATGACACCATCCTCACACACATTAAGATAAAATGAAAATGAAAAAAATGAAAATGAAAGCATCACAGACAAGTAAGATTTTAGTTTAACAATCAATAAAAGCCATTCGTAGATTGAAAAGCACCCCATGATAATCACCGAGCTAGCAAAGACTGTCAAATCTTTGTTTTGAACTTATTCAGTTGTCAAGTTCAGGTTTCGTGAAAAAGAATTTCATAATGCAAAAAAAGGAGAAACAAAAAAAAAAAAATACTCTAAGAACTCTTTAAATAGAAAAAGAATGATTGTCAAAATATACAGAACGTAAAGCTCCAATATCGCCAGTTTGGTTAAAGTATGTCACAGCTGATCAAAGTCCATAATCAAATAAACCTACAGAGAAATCTTTGGAATATAATGGTATTTTGTAAATTGTAATCTAATACTGGTTTCATCATTTCCCAAATGGGGATATTTCATATTCAACAGGTGGTATTTCATATTCTAATTATGTTACAACTCCGAAGCAGCAGATGGAAGTTACAACTCCACATATGCAGGCTACGAAGCTTGCAGCACTCACTGCATGGGTACCGCATGCAACTCCTTTTGAATATCAGGTAATAAACTAATTACACCCATAAATGGCACAGAGCGCAATGTTTGAAAAATCCCCGTACAGATATGTATTGGCTGTATCATATCAAATTTCAAGCATGCTAATCTAATCCACTAGATACCACCTATATTGATTGATAACAACAGATACAAGAGAAAATTTGGGGTTTGAATCATCAAAAGTTGAAACTCTCACTTAATCCATAAAATAGATGAAAGAATTGAAATTTAATAACCAAAAATTTCAAAGTCGACAACCCTAGTTGTCAAAAGCTAAATATTACTTTTTTAGATCCACAGTAGAAATCTAATCAATCAGAGAACAACTAATAACCATGTTGAGTGGTTGGTTGGATTGATCTCTTTATAATATTTAATCGAATTCAATATAGTAAACCATATCATATTCGGATAAGTTCTTTATCTCCATAAAACTTTCGTTTATATTGGTTTATGCCAAATATATTATAGACCTTAACTCCTTTGATATTATTAGAACTTATACAAGTATCTTCAATAATTAACAAGAAGTTTCTCTAAATGATTCTCTCAAAATTTTAACTTCTCTAATCAATCGTACAAGTTAGATTAACAATTCAAATATGATCTCTATTCAGAAATTACTGCTACATCAGCAGCTATTAGATTATACAAGTTTGATTGAAACTTGATGTAATCTTCCTCAATTATTCCCAAAAAAAATGCCAAACATTGCCAATTGTCTACCTTTTCTGTAATCTTAAAATATTTTTTTAAGCCACTGATACCAACAATCTCGTAATTTCAAACTGAAACCGTCAAAACCACCAAAACTCGTGATGATGACACCCAGAAAGGCGTAACTAAAACCTCAAGAAATACTGAGATTTCAAAATTTGGCACAGAGTCTCTTTAAGAGGAGTCGCATGATAAGAAAAAGAACCCATTACAAACAAACCGAGGTTAATCCTAACCATATGGACCACTAAATATGATACATGTTTCCTAAGCAACTCTCAAAAAGTATAAGCTCTAATGTTGATTTAGGATTAAGAGGGTTTGAAGGAATTCCCATGACACTTCAAACCAAAATAACCCAAAATAGCACAAAATTTTCCTCTTAACTAGAATTTCTACACACGTTATTTAGTGGAATATAATGATCAAAATATAATGTCTGAAAATAACATGAAGAAGGGTATTAAAATTCTGCAACCCTGCCTCATGAAAAAACTTATTCCTAAACTTAGTGAATAAATAGAGAAAAGAGGTGAATACAACTTAACTTGTAGTGTTGGGGTTCACTTGATCATAGTCAACCCAGTATTGAAGTTGATTGTGGTTTAAAAGAAACCCATGTTGCAAAGTTACCATAACTCCTCAAGGAATTGATCAGCATATGGTGTCTGATTCAACGAGATGTCATTCACTCGTTTGAAATTGCATGAAATTGAATCAAACACCACTATTATTGCTGCCCTAGGATACTTATCAACTGGACATTTCCAAAATGCAGACTTTCTGCTTGCAAATTTTTTTTACAGACTGAGAACAAAAGATTCGGATTCTTTATGTGTTTGATTTAATTTCCCAAAAATGCACTTGGAAAGTGTGATACCTTTAGCTTTCTGTTTCAGCATACCATGCAGCAGTCGAAATGGTGGATGATAGGATTCTTGACAAATAGAATTGGATTTTTTTTTCAGGGGGCACAAATAGCAAAATAGATTACAAACCTGGAATAATAGCATGACAATGGCAAAGAGAACCTTTGCAGCCTCCGTCAAAAAGTTCACACTTATGGGACTAAACTTAAAGCCACCATCCACCTTACACATGTACACCAAAATAGGCTGCAGAAAGATTGAAAGCTTGTCAGATGCAGTTCAGTTGTAGAACAATGCTAACAAATGCCGAGGTGATTATGAAAAAGGGGAATTAGTACATAGGTTTTCTCTGGACCATAGGTAAGTTTGGAACCCCAAAGCATGGAAATCTTATATTATTTAAAAAAAAATCTACCATTGTTAGGCTTAAAATCTGTGCCATGATTAAACAAGAAAAAGATGGGGTGGAATGGAAAACGAGACTGGTACTCTGATATTTTAAAACTAAAATCACTTTACTTTTATAAATGCATACAAAATAAACAGCTTCATAGTAATAAAAAGAAGACCATGACGCATCGCAAGGGAGATTATATTGTATTAATTTTCAAGTCATATGTGTATTTAGCCTCTAATAGGACTTTTGTGCATCTTTTCTCTATTAAGGTGAGCTAATCCTTCTACAGAAAATACTTGTGCATGTTGCTTCTGTTATCCGAGTAGCTTTTCCTACCTACCTGCTGTCAACCACCCAATTAGGTGGACAATGGGTTTGGGGAATGGTTAAGTGCCATATCCAACTATTCATCTCTATGATTTCTATGCAGTCAATATTATATAAATAATTAAGAAGATGCATAGTAACTGAACTAGAGTTTATTTTCGAGGTACACTGTCTCAATCTATTCCATAACAAAGTGGCCTTAGCCATCATTATTAGAAACCACATTATGTCACCATGTGTATTATAGGTAAATTTAGTCTTTTTGTCAATGAATAAAAGATAAAAGATAAGGTCCATTATCACATAAAAATGGCATGTCGTGATTGAATATTGAATTATAAATGAAATCTACCAACCAGAGGACACACACACTAAAAGTCTAGATCTTGGATTGAAACCACCACACCTTTCAGATGTTACACGAGTTGCCCAGAAGAAATCAATCTTAGGGAACAATTAAATTTTGCTTATCTTGGGTGTATTACTGAGTATAATGGTGTTCAAGGCATAAGATGCCCATATCCAGTAGAGGATGAAATAAAAGAATGATTGCCCTAATTCACCCTAAGAGATAAATGTAAATTCCATATGGCAAACATTCTCACCTTTCACTCTTCTCTTGGCACCCTCCTGTCAGAGAAACTTTTGGAGCATCATTCATCGGTTCCATGAACTTTATTTTTTGTGGCTTATATGTTCAACTTCAAACACAATTGAACTTTTCTATTAGAATCCGTTAAGAGTGACAATGCAAAAGAGAATTTTTCTCATTCATGCAGTAACTTTATGACTGAGCATGGTACTGTTCATCAATCTTCTTGTTCTTGCACCTCAAAACAGAATGGGCGGCAGAGAGGAAAAAGGCAACTCTTGGCAACTATTTGAACACTGTTATTTATGGTGAATATTCCTGAAGTCTTTTGGAATGATATTGTTTTACTGGATATTGCCTAATAAATCGTATCCTTTATCCATTCTTGATGGTAAATCACTCTCCAGTTTCTCTCCTCACAAACTTCTTTTTGTTTATCTCCTCGGATTTTTGTATGTATTTGTTTTGTTCAACAACATGATACTACAGTTAATAAATTCAGTCTTCATACAACAAAATGTCTCATTCTAGTTTATGCTCATACACAAAAGGTATATCGATGTTAGAACTGTTTCTCTACTGGCACTAATGTATCTTTAGGGTTGTTCCATAATTTTCTACTTCTAATCGACTCTGCCCATTCTTTTACCTCTTCAAGAATATGAGTGTGTACATGACAGTTCTTTACTTCCTGAGTTATGTAATCCTAATCTGAAGTTGCCTGATCACCCAAACAAAAAAAACAAAAAAAGGCAGATTAAGATTAACACAAACTCAAATACTATGTCAAACTGCTACTTAGCTACCAAATCTTGTACCGTCATCTATTCAAAACTTCTCATAGCACTTTGAAAAGGTAAACGAACATGTACCTCACATCCAATTTCTAACTTTGTGTCTTATGAAAATTTCTCTTCTTCTTACCGCTCCCCTACAACATAACTGGATATTGATTTTATGTCTAAACCTAAACCCAGTATTACAGTCTTTTATCTCAACCTGGATGGAAAGTTCCAGCGGATAAGGACATGTCTACTCTGCAAGTATCATTCTAATACTTGCAATCTATCTAGCTTAATGTAACCTTGTGACCAAGGTTTGAAATATTGTCCAACACTGAGGTTTATGGCTGATACTGATATTGTTAAAATGACCCAATATGACCGAGATGATAATTATATCACTGTTATGATGATTGGAATCGGCCAATATTGCAAATTCTGATACTAAAGATCTACGGCCGATACCAATACCAATACCCAAATTTCAAACCATGCTTGTGACCCAAGTAAGGATATGGGATGTTTGCATGGTAGTTAGGATGCGCGTGGAAAACAAAAGAGAGAGTGTACTCCATGATGCAATTAATGCCACAAAAAGTTATGATATTGTACCTCTTTCTCTTGAAAAGTTTGGTTCTTGGTTGTTGTAGGATAGAGTGTGAAAGTCCAACCAGCTAACATAGATATGTTACTAAAAGTTTGTCTTTTGGCAAAAGAATTTGATCAGGTTTAAGGTTTCGATTATTTAGAGAATTAATCAGTTTGTCTTCTTATCTTTGTATGTGCTGGTTATCACTAGCCCTTGTACTAAATGGATCTTAAGAATGTGTTTCTTCATTGTGAACATCGAGAGGAAGTTTGTATGGAGCAACCTCTTAAGTATGTTGCTAAATGGGAGTATGGGTTGGTGTACTTATCTTCTATATCTTTATATATAGGACTGAGCAATCTCAAAGCAGGGTTGGGCAGATTCAATAGGGGTGTAGCGGATTTTCGGTTAGCAAAGGTGTGTGGTGGATCCTTCAGTTAAAATATGGTTATACAGAGGACAATACCAGTGCTTGCATGAATGATATAGTAATAACAAGAGATGATAACAAAGAAATTTAGAGAATGAAACTATTTCAACAGTCATTTTTTTGTGAAGGATTTGGGGCGGTCAAGATATTCCTTGAGAATTAAATTTGCTCAATCTTGTTACGGCATCTCATTGTCTCAAAATAAGTGTATTCTTAATTTGTTAAGTGAGATATGGATGTTAGAATGCAAGCGCATTAATACTCATATGGATCCTGAGTTCCTAACACCAAATTAGTGGCAAATAGAAGTGACTTAATGAATTTCTTATCGATGTAGGAGGTTAATTAAAAAAAGTTGAATATCACCCAGGCCCTTGCATTGTAAGAGCGGTTAGTTAGCTTTGACTTGTTAATTTTGACTTGAAACATAGAGCGGCTACTAGTCTCCTTGAAACCTAGCGGTTAGTTCCAGATGGTTTGTTGGTGGTCCATTATGCTGGAGGCGCACTATACGTAAGAAGAGACAAGTCATATAATTGGGAACCATGGCCCCAGTAGACAAAATTTAACAAAGCTTCCATTGCCCTAAGAGAGATTGATATGTGACATTGTTTTTTTAGATCTCAATATCATGTGAA
Organism: Agave tequilana; assembly: GCA_038442645.1. Taxonomy (NCBI): domain Eukaryota; kingdom Viridiplantae; phylum Streptophyta; class Magnoliopsida; order Asparagales; family Asparagaceae; genus Agave; species Agave tequilana. The sequence continues at coordinate 14,026 of JAVJIF010015734.1, forward strand.
GATCTCCAAAAGATCCGAGTCTGAAAACCATGGGCGGACACTAATTTGAGCCTAGTCTCTACAACTAAGTTTGATGTGTCCTAGAAATTTGATAAAGTATAATAGCATAAAAGCACATATTTCCTGGCAAAATTTAGTTTTTATAAGATAAATTAGCAGTAAAGTAAACTGGAAGCAAGCAGAAAATTTGCTTATGATGTATTTTGTAATCTAACACAGTTGAATAAATAAACCAATAGCACGCCACCGATCACTTGCAACAAAATTTCTGCAGCACCAAATACCTGGAAACCAACTAAGACGCAATCACCCACAACCAAAAGAACATTGAGAGCACGATGCTTGGACGACACATTGCTCCTGTGCTTGTCATAGGCCTTCGACACAGCTCTCGTGTTCTGGGACGTCAATTTGGAACGACACACACTACATTCCATCATCCCGTTCTTCAACATCTCAAACTGAGTCAAGATAACCTGCAAAGATAATATTAGAGCAATCCCATTGAAAAACCCTATGCCATGAATATTTACAGAACAAATCAGATGAAAAGGTTACTCCCTCCAGTTAACAGCAACTCAAATTTTATCAAATTTCTGTTTTTATAACAGTTTAAGCTCCATTAATCGCAAGCAATACATCCAAAGACTAATAGAAAGGGCAGAAATCAAGAGAAAGAGCAGAGACAGGACAGATTGAAGAGATACGAACCGAGATCTCAGATCTAGGTCATGAATCCCAGCCCAAATCGACGGCTCATACACTGATTTCTCGAGCTTCGGCCTCTTCGATTGGAATAAGAGAGCAGAGATCTCTCACGTAGATCGAAAGGGAAGGGAATATCCAAGGAGCAAGCGGAATCAAAGTTGGTGAATACTTAATTATTTCCTAATATTTCTTTATAATTATAATAATAATAATAATGTGTGAGAGGCAGGGGGGATTGCATTTGCCGCCTCGTCTCTTTTGCTTAAACTTAACAGCCCGCTGCTTTTCCGTTTATTTCCCCTTTTTCTCTTCTTCTTCTTTTTTTTTTTTTTTTTTTTTCCTTTTCTTTTTTCTCTTCCGAGAAAGAAAGACGGCGACGGTCACGCTCAAAATCCGGAGATGGACACGTGGTGGTCACTGATTGGGAGCATCGTTAAAAGGTAAACGCCGTTTCGTCCTCGGGCCTGTTTGGCCGCTGGAAAGAGAAAAGAGGGAAAATGGGGACCTCACTTGCCACATTTCATGCGTTTTCGAAATTTTTTCTGGACACATCACTGTGCCGCAAAAAAAATTAAAATTGAGATGGAAAAGAATTTTTTCCCCTTAACTTTTACAGTAAGAAAACACAACAGAGGTGCGAAAAAAAAGAAAAAAAAAACAATTTTCTATCAACTTTAAGGCCAAACAAATAAGCCATTCAAGTCCAATTGTCCGACTTTTTTTTCAATTTTTCTTTTTTTCCCATCTTTGATTTTTTCCCCCTTGATAATAGTGATGTTGTTCGAATATCCAATTTATTGTCTTTAATGGATAATGAACATTTAAAAGACAAAGAATGAAATCTTAGCGCAAATATTATCGTATAGAGTTTTTTTTTTTAGTACAGACAACTCTTACAGATTCAGAATCACTGAAAACATTAATTTTTGAGCACTACAAATTTATACTTACCGTTTTCAGAAGAACTAAGACTTTGATGCAGATGGGAGCGCTAGAAACAATCAATATTAACGTAGCCAATCACACTAAAAGCCAGAATCCACTAGCAAAAAGTTGATCCGCAGAAGGAACTCAGAATCGATCGAGTTTAAAAAGAACTTTTTGAATCTTATTAATTAAAAATCTGAAAACAAATTACTCAGCCCAGTCTTTATATAGGCTGTCCGTATGAGATCCTAAAACTATTCGAACTCGTGTAGAGTAATCCTAAAAGGATTCAATCTGACGTGATCCTACGCTGACACAAAATCTAATGGAGAAAAACTTAAAGAATAAAGTATAAAAAAAGCTGAAAAAGAACAATAATTAGAACTTCAAATCTTTAAATGAAAAGCATGAAAGAAAGTTAGTAAAAAAAAATGTTGCTGATTAGTCAAATTCAGGATTTTACAGAACTGCTCTGAAACTTACAGATCGCCTTTGTAGAATTTACAGAATTACTTTTGTTTTTCGCCTTTCATAATGCGTTGAAATCGTATTTTTGTGCTCTTGATAATGAGTCGTCCTGCATTAGGATAGAATGCCTGCTATCACCCGCGTTCTTTTATACCTCTCTAAACAAACTAAGAGATTAAACAAAAAGAAAAGTTGAGAGTGAGAGGGTTAGGGCACACTCACTCTCTCTCTCTCTCTCTCTCTCTCTCTCTCTCTCTCTCACACAAAATGTGGAATCTTGTCTTAAAAATTTTCGTGTGCAATGCACAAACATTGACATATGTATTACTTCACTAAAAATAGTCCATTTAATATTTGGTATTTTTTTCAAAAAACTCTTTTTTAATAAATAATTCTAAAAATCGATCTCTCTCTAAAGTAATTTCAAAAACAGATCACTGACACACCATGTCGGCGGCGGGCGTTTTGCCCCGTTAGCGCCTGCATTGGCGGGAGTCAATTTTTCTTCGTCCAGGGTTAGCAACCCTAGACGAAGATTATATTATTTTTGCTATTTTGTTCTTTGTTCGAGATTGCCAACCTCGGGCAAAGACTTTCTCTTTTTCTTTTCTTTCTTTTTTATTTTGGTTTTGTCAAGGGTTGGCAACCCCGGAGTAAGCCTACTTAGGTTTTTTTTTGCGCAAATGTTATTTGTCCGGGATTGCCAACTCCAGACAAAGAAATTTTAATTATCTTATCTTTTTTTTCAGGGATCGAGCTCGGGTCACCCACCTGATAAGCAGGAACACTCACCACTTTACTACAATTACCTAATAGTGATAATTTTCTCTTAATCCTATTTCTTTGTTCAAACAAATATAAAGCTAAACAAATTCAAATTTCTTTGTCCGGGTTGCCAAGCTTGGACAAAGACATTTTTTCTTTTTTTATTTTGACCCTGTCCAGGGTTGCAACCCCGGACAAAGCACACATGGGATTTTTTTTTGCCCAAGTGTGTTTTATCCGGGTTGCCAATCCCGGACAATGCCTAAATCAAAAAAGAAAAAAAGAAAAACTCTTTGTCCAGAATTAGGAACCCTGGACAAAGAACTATACAACAAAAAATATTTATGTTTATCAACCCCATACGAAGAAAAATCACCTCCGCTAGCGCGGGCGCCACGTTAGCGGGACGTAACACCACGCCGCCAATGTGGCATGTCAGACATTTTGTAGCATCTAAAATAGGCAACACAAACACTAGAGGAGGATGAATAGTGTTTAAAATAATCTTAACAAGAAATGTAAAAGAAAAAACAATACAGAAATAAAATCAGAAATGCAATCGCAAACACAAAAATTTTGTCCTGGTTCGGTCCTTTAAACCTACATCCAGCCCCCAAACAACTCACTTGAGACTTTTCTTATCAAGATTTTGAAGCCTATAAAATCATACACATGTGCTCTACTTGACAAACACCTTTACCAAATATGTACACTCTTCTCTACACCGAGAAGACCTTCCTTAAAAATAAGTACAATAAATCTTATAAGCCTTGATTTGTATGTGAAAGTGTACCTATAAGAGACTTATAGAGTTTATAAAGTTTCTTCACAGAATTTGAAATGAGTGAAGAGAGAGGTAAAAAGAGAGAGTTAAGTTTCTTGAAACAGAATTCAGAATTTTTAGTTCAAGAAAGACTTGTTGGAATATTGTGTTAAATTAAGACGAATTGATATTAGTTACAGATTTTGACTGTTGGTCAGTTAATCCGCTTGAATTTTGAATGAAAAGGTGAGAGAAACGATTAGAAATTTAAAATATCACATAATTGTTCAACAGACAGAAAACTGACAGATTAGCTGACTTATAACATAGGTTAGTCGATTTACAATATAAAAAATAGTTTGATATGTCGACTTATAAATGGCATCAGTCGACAAATCTGAGAAAGAAGCAATTTCTAAGTTTCTTTTGAATACAGATTAGTTGACTAGTCTGAAGTATAAGTCAACTAGTCTGAGAGATACAAAGATATTCAAGTTAGAACGGACATTTATAAGTCGATTATAAGATTTTATAAGTCGACTAGAAAAGTTGGATTGTGAAAACATAGTTTCTGTAAAAAGACATTAGTCCACTGGTCTGACTATATAAGTCAACTAACTTGAGAAGAATTAGAATTGAAATTCTCTAGATGGATACATCCAGCTCAACTTCTTAGTCGACTTAACTTTATAGTTAGTCGACTTGGTGCATGTTAGTCGACTAGGCTTTCTGATCTAGTCGACTAGATTAATGTATAGTCGACTAGGTATTCTGATATAGTCGACTAGAGCATAAACAGAGAACAAAGCTACTTCCAGAACACTTTTCAAGTCGACTAGTAATTGGGGTTAGTCGACTACTACTATTAGTCGACTAAACTTGTGATTAGTCGACTAATAGGATCTTGAGTTGGGCTGTGAGGATACATTGTAAGGGGTAGTTTGCCGATTTGGCTTTCTTACAGTTTTGATAAATAAAATTTACATTCTCCAAAAAAAAAGAATTGAAATTCTCTGTTAAGAAGTATAAGTCAACTTACAGAAGGTATAAGTTGAAGTCTAATGTAGATATTAATGTATCAGACTATAAGTCGACTGATTAATTCGATAAGTTGACTTATCAGAGTGTGTGAGTGAATCAAGGCTTTAACAATTTTTAAAAATCTAGAAAAAATATAATAAAATATACAATATGTCTTCTAGCCTCTGTACTCCTTAGTCTTCAAAAATGAGCCTTGTCTTTAGTATAGTTTTGTCCAACATATGTGAGTACAAAAATACACAACATGCTAGTTTGTTATCATCAAAATATATTTATCAAGATATAATCATGTGATGGCAAGATTCAACATCTCTCTCTTTTGATAATAACAAACAAAGAGATGTACCATGAGAAGATATTTTTTGCTCCCCTACACAACAAAGGGATATACTATGAAAGGAGATACCTATGCTCCCCCTGTAGATATTTATGCTCCCCATGCATAACAAAGGGATATACTATGAAAGAAGACGCCTATGCTCCCGCTGCGTGAAACTGCATCAAAAATATAAACATGTATATATTTTTTCTCCACTTTTATCATTAACAAAAAAAAAGCACAATAGAAGAAAATTTTCATAACACAACACAATAAGACATAGAACACTTAAATTAAACATAGAGTCAATTACATACCGTCAGTCTCAAAAAGAAAAATTACATAATAAAGTCGTGAAAGAAAACAAGGTTTTAAAAACAAAGTGCTACTAAAGCAAAAAAAATATGCATCCCATGCGTGTCATGCATATGCTCCCAAACTCCATGTTGACTTCAGATGTCGGATCCAGATGGTGAATGAAACTGATTTTTGAACATTTACATAAATTCTTGTTGATTATCGTACAATGCATCCATCTTGATAGTCAAGGATTGAAGAGAATCCATGATATCAGGTTGATTCTTCAAGAGTTGCTCTTGGCCAGATTTAAGATCAAGAACTTGTGCATTCAAAGAGTTGTAGTATGCATCATCAAAATGTGAAGTGGAGGATTGGGATTCTTTGATTGTATGGGTTTGTTTAGGAGGAGTAGTTTGGGTTGGTGGATCAATGAGTTTTATCCTAAGAAGAGCAGAACAGTCAAAGAGTTCAAAAGTTTTAGCAACATTAGTTTCAGAGGCAAGACCCACTTTGAACTTTTTGAAGATGTGAGTAAGATAAGCTCCAAATGGAAGGGAAGTGGTGTGTGATTAGTCTCTAATTTTGCATAATTTTTATCACATCCGCATATTTATTTGATATAAAATTCTGCTAATAAAGTTTTACTTGCTTGATTCTAAGTTCATGGTGTGCAATGAAGAAGAAGACCCTAAATCACCATTTAATTGGTGATTAAAAGCCTATATCATAGCCATTGACCTAGAAGAGCTGATTCGTCAAAACCAGGAGCTCAAAACCAGAAACCGGGAGCAGAAGCTGATAGGGGGACAATTGGGCAGCGCGTAGCAGGCGGTACTGCGCGCGCCGCCCCAGTACTGCCGCGGAAACGCGACAAATGCGGCGTTTTCGTGTCAATCTTGTGGAGCCGCGGGCCGAGATTCTGCGCGCGGCTCCATACAAGTCCCCCCTTTCCCTGGTGCCTATAAATACCCCCTGGGGTCTCCTTCAACAAGATATGCAATGTTTTAGGGTAATTTTTATTTCTATTTTGTAGTTTAGGATAGTTTAGGTTAGTGTTCTTCTTATTCCTCCCTTGTATTTTTCATTTCTTGTAGATCTTGTAATAGGGGGAGAGAGAGTGGTACATGTTGAGAAGCAAGAATGCTTGTAATAGAAGGTGACAATCTATGAAAGGTGCTCTCTTACCTTATCTTTGTTTTCTTCTCTCTAATCTCTTTTACACGTGTAGCTAATTTTTCTCTCATGGCAACTAACTACTAATCACCAACTAGTCCAACTTCTTATTTGATAATCCACATGAATCTAATAACCTCTACTTGGCCTTGCTCTTGCAAGAGCCATTGATGGCTCATGATGATGGATCTAACACTCTAACTTCCTAACTCTCTAACAAGCTAACATTACTTTACTCCATAATTACTTTTAGTTTTGATGGTTTAAGTGTAGCTTGAACTTGTTTTGTTGAGTTTGGATGTGATGAGTTACATATGGGTCATGCTTTGTAAAGCTCTTGAACTAAGGACTAGTGATGGTCAATGATACATGTGAGGCAACTATCACTAAGAGGTTAGCATGTTGGTGGAGTCATTAGTAGTTAGTAACCGTGAATCTTCTTTCTTTTTCACTTTATTTTAGATATAAAAACAAAACTACAAAAACCATTCTTTTCTATATTTCCCACTTCTTCGTATTCCACCGTACTTCTCTTTTTATTCTTTGTTTTCTTTTCTTTTCATTCTTTCAAACATTAAAGAGCTTTTAACACACACGTGAATCAACCGGTAAAGCTTCTATCGCCTCCCGTCCTTGTGGATTCGACTCGTTTTAGCCTCTATGTAATAACGGAAGTATCGAGGAAGCCAAAGCGCGCACACACTTTAAATATCTATTTCAAAATACACTTTTGTGCGCGGTTTTCCCACGATCAAATTTTGGCACCGTTGCCAGGGATGGGAACGGTTTGATTTCACGTTTTGGTTAAGTTTTCTTCTTTGTTTTTGGTGTGCTGGTTAAAGTTTTAGTGTTGCAGAAGTCTACACTTGCTCTTGTGTGGTTGGGTAACTTCTTGTACATTCATATACTCTGCTGCTAATTCTTATTTATATTACCTGTACACTGTAAATAATATTAAGAACTAAAATATGAAAATTGGATGCTTTAAAACGGTTTAGACATTTACATCTAGGCACGTGTCAATTTCATTCCAATATACTGTATTTTATTCTTGCGTTGTTGTGATATTGATAGGAGGTGTACATATTGCATTGTATATAGGTAGGACAGACACTTTAGTGATTTACTTACTTTTTTGTGTTCATTCTTATCTATATTGTACACTTGAACAAATTTAACTTAAGGGCAGAACCCAAAACAACATAAGGTGGGGAAGTCATTACCCTCCCTTAGCCCAAAAATCACCTCCCCACTCACACAACCCAAGCCTAATAAAAATTTCTAGACGTTGGCCCCTAGGGACATCTCAGACTCATTAGGAGATTGACCTAAGGGGGAAGTTGTTAGAATTTGACTCTTGCTAAATCGGTATTTAAGTTGGGGATTGAGAGGTGAAATCTCGAAGAACGGTGGTTTGGCATAATTAGGCCGTTGCTCCGGCACGGATACCTCCCACCGATCTTGCCCCTACCTGGTCGATTAACTTGTGGTTAGATTCTGACAATATACCTCCCATAGACAGTCTAACCAGTTAGAAGTCGTCTAGGTCTAAGTCAACCTTAGCATAGGCTTGTTTTCTTTTTTCTTTTTGTTTGTTTGTTTGTTTGTTTTTCTTCTTTTGTGAAATGGATTTTAACAACAATAATTCTTTCAATCATAATATGAATCCATATTTCACTCCGACCTCATTTGACTCGGATAACTCCAACCCGGATATGTACAATATGAACCAACCATATATGCCGAGTTGGGATTATCCGACTCAATATGACCCATATCCTCAATCATATGACTATAATTTTCAAAATAATTTCAACTCTTCACAGAGTCAATGGGGATTCACCTCCCCGAGTCAAATTTTCAACCGTCTTGTCCACAAATTTCACAAAGTTCATTCCCCAATTTTGATTCATATACTCCTTTTCTTGTTCTACCAACCGAAGAAAAATCTGATTTGAAAATGAGTATGGAAGAGTCCCTACAACAAGTTCAAAATTTGCTCAATTCACAATCCTTCTCACATCAAACTCCACATACTCCTTTTCTAGAGCATCCAATTGAAGAAGAATTTGAGTTAAAAAAGCGTTTGGAAGTCTTTTGTGAAAGAATGCAAAACATGTTGGACTCATCATCTCAACCAAAATTTCAAGAGTCCTACTCATCTTTTCCAGTCTCACCGATTCAAAATGAACAACCATCAATACTGGACTTGAGTATGAGCCCTTGCGTGAGTCCGAGCAGCAATCGGTTTTTTTGGACTCACAATTTCACCACAATTTCCAAAGTCAACTTCCATACTCAACTTTTCAAGAAGAACCAATTGCAAAGAGTATGGAAGACATGATTTTGAATCTAAATTCTATTACATGGCCTATCAGTAGGTTAAACTCACTTATGAGCGAATTGATTAATGAGAGTGAGGAAAGTCTTTCTTGTCAACCTTTGATCGATCCTTATATCCCTAACTTTACTGATTGGACCCATGAATCATGTCATTTTGGAAATTCAAATTCAATTTTAGAACATACATTTGAACTTGACCACACTCCAAGTTATGAAAATCGCCTGGATATTCTGGCAAGTTATCCCTTTCCTGAAATTGAAACCAAACCTGAATGTGATCTTGAACCTCATGTTAGTAATTCCATTTCACTTTTTGATTCAATAATGACTCCGGTATCTTTACCAGATTTTTTCTTTATTCTGGAGTCAACATTGAATCCCGTACTAGTACACCGTGAAATGGAATCACCAATCTCTCATGATCACACTTCATTAATGGGGAAATTGTATGAACATCAATTCTTTGGTTTGGACCCTATTTTTGAACCAATTTTAACTCTCTTTGTTGACTCTCGACTTGATCTGAGTCAAATTCCCGAGTCGGTATCAGTTTTTATTCCTGATCCCTTTGAGTCCAAATCTACAATCTTCCAAAATCACACTTCATTGTTGGACAAGAATGTTGACAAAAATGACTCAGTAATGTTGGCCCGGAGGCCTTCCTCTCTAGTTTTGATGATGATTAACTCATGTAGTTATGTTTACTAATAATCTTGTGATTTTAGTTTCAGATCATGTAACAAGATATTAGTTGGTGATTGCTTCAAAAAGAGGAGTTTGGAAGCCTTCACTTGGTGATTCCCGAGCCCGAGCGTCAAGATCATTCATAGCCAGGCTCGTTGGATCACGGAGTTTGGACCGAGTCGGCTTGAAGATGAAGATTGTCAAGAAAACTTAGGTATCCTAGTTTTAGTTTAGTGTGTTTAGATCCATTTGTAAAGCTTAGTATAGTTGACCTGCTCAAGTGCACAATACACACACGTTTTATGTTTGGATATTGGTTTTTCGTTTTGGCTTAACCAATATTTGTTTTCATTAATAGTTGATCAAAACAAGTTTAATTGGTTTATGTATAGTAGTTTCATTCTATACATGCATGTTTAACTTTTATACAAACTTAGTTTGACATACCTATTCATGTAGTTTTATGTTTTGGTATTTTCAACAAAACATATTTTGGAATTAAAGACAAAAACTATGATATATATATGTTTCATGTATATTGGACTTATGTCCATATGCAACATGCTTCAATGTGTTTAAATATCATGTTTTTTATTTTAATATGTTTTAGGAAAAATCAGTTTTCCTATTGAAAAATCCAAGTTTGATAAAATACATGTTTTGGTTTTTGGTAAAAATGATAAGACACAAAAATAGTTTGAATTGCTTGATATTTGAGTTGAAACTTTTATCACATGTTTATATATCAATGCAAAATGTTAAAACTATTTTTGGGAATTTTATATATTTTACAAGAATTTTTAAAATTATTTTTACCCCAGTTTCTGACCCAGTATATTGGCTGCCAGGCGCTGGCGGTCGACCGAGACGGTCGACCGTGTTCCAGGGCCGGTCGACCGTTCGGTCGACCGACGTGCACAGCCTTGTGCACGTCTGGCCAGGCAATGGGCCGGTCGACCGGGCGGTCGACTGGACTAGAGAGCTTTGCTCTCTGTATCTGGGCGGTCGACTGGGTTGCCCAACGGTCATATTTATGACCGTTGGCGGTCGACCGCAAGCCTGTCAGGCTGACAGATCAGCCTAACGGCTAGTTTTCTGTTTGGCCTATAAATACCCCATCTCTTTGGGGATTTTGATAAGACTTTTGACAAGAAAAATTTCAGAGTTTCTCTAGTGTTTAAAACAAGTTTTCAAAAGTATTTTTGGGCTTTAAACTTCCAATTTGATTTTGTGTTTTAGGGTTTGGGAAAATCAAAGAAAATAGAAATTTGGGAGATTTGTTTTGTTCTTCAATTCTATCATTTACAAAGAGTTTTCCCAAGTGTTTTCTTTGAGTTTTTTTGTTTTCCAAACACCTAGTTTTTCACACTTGAGCTATCATACTATCCTATTCTATTAGGATAATTGTTTAGTGGAAAAAGAGATTGTTTGAGGTTGTTGAAGCCTCCAAGTTGTAAACACCCTTACTTTTGTTGTATCCCTCTTGGTAGAGGTTGATCGGGTGATTAGTTTGCTCCCTCTTTGGTAGAGGTTGAGGATTGTGGCCTACTCCCTCTTTGTGAGGTAGAGTTGGAGTTGGTTTGTATCCCTCAAGTGTGAGGTGGATTGGTTGTTGTATTGGCTACGGGCCTACCCCTCGGTTGTGAGGCGGTGTTTGAAAGAGGAGTTCGGTACTCCCTTGTTGTAAAAAATCCTCCTCGGTGGAGGTTCTCTCGGTGGGAGATAGTGGATTGGAAATCCTTCTCGGTGAAGGCGGGGACGTAGAGCTAGGGGCTCGAACCTCGAAATATATCTTTGTGTTTGCGTTTGATCCATTATCTCTTAACTCTCTCTCCTCTATTTGTGTTGAGCATTGCATCTTTCATATCATTCATATTGCTTGAGTTGTGCCTTGCATTATTTCATATTGCTTATCATCCTTATATGCTTGGCTTGTTTGTGTGTGCCTCACTTATACTTAACAACAAGAGCTTCATATAGCACCTCAACCCTTATCTAGGGGAATCAAGAGGAGTTAGTCCAGAGCCCTTCACGGGAAATTCGGCTACACTTGTTGGTTGTATTAAGTGTGTTGCAAAATAGTTTTTAGCTTCCGCATTTAGTTTCTAGATTAGCACAATCACCTATTCACCCCCTCTAGGTGATTTCAATTGGTATCAGAGCCTACGCTCTTGATACTTTAGGCTTAACATCCTAAGAGTGAGATCCTTGTTTGCTAATCTATCATTTGCATTTTGCTTGTTTTCACACATATAGTTTACATCCATGGACTTCATGACCCCACCTATGTTTGACCCTTCCAACATTCTTGTTTGGAAGACTAGGATGTCCATCTATTTACAAACCCTAGGATATAAGTTCACCTTGCCATTACCAAGGAATCCTACCTTAGTGATAGCAAGCATGTAGGGGCCAATGCACAAGCCCTTGAGGCTATTAGAAGCACGCTTTCAAAAGATTATTTTATGCATGTTTCTAATCTTGATTCCGCCTTTGCAGTGTGGAACAAGTTGACAACCACAACCACCTCCAAGCTTCAATTGCCTATCCAACCGGAGGAGTCTAGTGGAGAATCTGAGTCACAATGCTTAATGGTCCAAGGGAATGACTCCCTTGAGGTACAATCGGAATCTCAACTAGATAGTTTTGATGCTAGTTCTTCATGTGATGAAAATATTGATGCCAACACTTTGAATGAAGAACTTTCCATAGTTTATGAAAAATTAATTGAAAAATATAAGATTTTGAAAAAGAAAAGTCTAGGCCTTAACAATGAAAATAAAAATTTGATTTCTAGACTTGACATTGTTTTGTAAGAGAAAGAGGAGATTTCTAATGAAAGGGATTCATTGAAATCTCAACTTGAATTTGCACTAAAAGAAAATGAATTTTTGAAGAATAAAAATGATTGTGATGTTTTGAAGAAAAATAAAGTTCTAACTTCAAAAATTGATTTTGTTTTAAAAGAAAATGATTCTTTAAAAGAGAAATTGATTTTATTTCAAAAGAATTAGAAATTTGTTTAAATAAAAATAAATCCTTGAAAATTGATTTAGATTCACATGTTTGCCATACTAGTGTAGTATCACATACTTCACCGATTGCATGTGCCACTTCTTCTTTGATTGAAAAAGATATATCCATGCTAAAGAAGAATGTTGATTGTTTGGGCTCCACTTTGAGCCAATGTGTGGTGAGCCATTCACGTTTGAAAACTTTGTTTTGAAAGAAACAAGTTCCATCTTTGCGTGCACACCCATCACGGCATACACATGCTCCTCACGGACACCATCATCACTTTTATGCTCATGTGTACACATGTACACATTGTGGACGTAAGGGCCACCTTGCTAAATTTTGTTTTGATCGTATACATGATTGTAATTTAGCAAATAAATTTGTTTGGGTTAGAGAAGGTACTAACCCCCATGGACCCAATAAGATATGGGTACCAAAGATCACCCCTCTTATGTTTGATGTAGGTGTGGGCTCTCACATGACGTGAGAGTAGAGGTACCTTGGAGTGGATGCGTTCCGAGCTTCATGGAGGCTATTTGGATGCATCACTTTCCAGGGAAGTTTGGTGGAGATGACCACCATGTTTTGGAGACTAGAGAGATGCCCTCATCGGTTTTGGTATAAATCTCTTACTCCCAATTATTGTTTACATGCTTTCATAATTAGTGTTTATAGCATGATTTATTATTTTTAGACTATTATGAAAATGCCATGATAATTAGACTTATGACATACATGTATAGTATTTGAGACACTCATGCTTATATGGACCCATATGTAGTGTTCTCACTTTAGTTTAGCTATCATGTACATCATAGTTCTAATGACATGTGGATTTACATAATAATCATGTTTCGTTTTGTCATGATGATTTTATCTTGTTTTTGATGCTTCATGATTTGAATGTTTGTTTAAATGTTAGTTTTCATTAAGACTAGGTATATATTTGTGCATATAGTGGGTCACAAATAAATCTATATATGTTTGGGCTTGAATGCTTATTTGTTCCCATTAGATGTGTTAGTATAGTCTAGTTTTGATGATCCATGCATTTTAAACTTGTATTCTTTTTTTTTGGATTTGTTTTATGTGTATGAGTTTTCATTTCATGTATATGTGTATTTTTGTCAAACTTTAAGATATACATGTATACCCCTTGAGTCATTTGCCTTTCATGCAAATCTATATATATGGACTCAAATTGTGTTTGGATATGTATGTATACTTCTTGTATTGACAAATCATACATATACCTTGAAATGAAATTTATTTTAATGAAAATTTAGTTTTCATGTATTTATGTTTAAATTTCATGTATATGTCCATTTTATCCAAACTATTGTTTATACATATACATCCTTTTGAGCCACGTGCCTTCATGCATATACATTTGTGGACTCGTTGTGTTTGGATATGTATGTATATTTTAGTTTGTGTAAGACATACATATACCTTGAAGATTAAATAGTTTTGATGATTTTCATGTTTAAGGAATATTGAGCTTAATTGAATACTTTCATGATCATGATCTTCACACTTTTAATTATGCACTCATCCTACTTGTTTACTTATGGTTAGTTTGTCATGAGTCATATTTTATTTGCTTCAATGACTTGAGTGTTTGATATCATGTGGATTTCATGTTTTCATGAAAAATAATTTTGTTTTATTCCTTACTTGAAGGATTTCGTACTAGTTAACAAAACTTTTTATTTTAAACTAGTTCGTATTCTTTATTGTGGTAGAAGTTTTCAAACATACTATATTTTCAAACCTATCTTTGAAAACCCCAACCTTCAAAGGGCGGTTGGATGGGAGACCATGCTCATATATGCTTTATAGTGAAAATCATTTTAAACTTGAACATGATTGGGTGGTAGGAAATATGAGATATACTTTGATATTATTGTTGTTTCAATTGGTATCATTGGATTCTTTCAATTGGTATCAATTTTGACCTTTCTTGTATACTCATATCTGTTTTGTATGTATGTATGCTTTCAATTCCAATAGAATCAATTTCGATTGGTATTAATTTTTTTTCATACATATATATTTTGTTTATGCTTAAGCTTGTATGTTTAAATGAATATCATGTTTCAATTGATTAGTTTTCAATTGGTATCCTTAAACAAGCTTATGCATGTGTTTAGTTTGTATTTCATAAAGGGGAGAAAATTCGATTTTCATATTTCAATTGGTATTTGTAGTTCCACTCCCTTACTTTATGATAGAAAATAAAATTTTCAAATTGATATCATATGTTTAAAATGAACAATTATTTCAATTGGTATCAAGATATTGTTTTCATTTTTTTTAAATTGGTATCAAGAGGCACTTCATTGACATATTTTTAATTGGTATCATGTTTAATGTCACCCCTTATTGACTTTGTTTTTGTTTTAGACAAAAAGGGGGAGAACATTGTTTTATTGTTTTGACCCCTTTGTTGATTCTTTTTTCGAACAAAAAGGGGAGAAAAATTTATTGTTTTGCTTTTTCTTTTACCCCTTTATTGATGATTGACAAAAGGGGGAGAATTATTTGAGTTGTTATATGCATATTTATGGTTTTGCATATATTAAGTTTAATTGATATCTAGAGCATGTTTATTTGTTTTTTTTTTGAAAATTTCATTGGTATCTCGAGCCTTTTATTGTTTATGCATATCTATGCATGTTTCATGTTTCATAATTCATTGCATATTTATGTTTATTTGTTTATGCATGTGTTAAGGGGGAGCTTCTTTGAAGCTTAACTTTAATCCATGCATATATAACTCCATGAGTTTTGTCATCATCAAAAAGGGGAGATTGTTGGCCCGGAGGCCTTCCTCTCTATTTTTGATGATGATTAACTCATATAGTTATGTTTACTAATAATCTTGTGATTTTAGTTTCAGATCATGTAACAAGATATTAGTTGGTGATTGCTTCAAAAAGAGGAGTTTGGAAGCCTTCACTTGGTGATTCCCGAGCCCGAGCGTCAAGATCATTCATAGCCATGCTCGTTAGATCACGGAGTTTGGACCGAGTCGGCTTGAAGATGAAGATCGTCAAGAAAACTTAGGTATCCTAGTTTTAGTTTAGTGTGTTTAGATCCATTTGTAAAGCTTAATATAGTTGACGTGCTCAAGTGCACAATACACACACGTTCTATGTTTGGATATTGGTTTTTCGTTTTTGGCTTAACCAATATTTGTTTTCATTAATAGTTGATCAAAACAAGTTTAATTGGTTTATGTATAGTAGTTTCATTCTATACATGCATGTTTAACTTTTATACAAACTTAGTTTGACATACCTATTCATGTAGTTTTATGTTTTGGTATTTTCAACAAAACATATTTTGGAATTAAAGACAAAAACTATGATATATATATGTTTTATGTATATTGGACTTATGTCCATATGCAACATGCTTCAATGTGTTTAAATATCATGTTTTTGTATTTCAATATGTTTTAGAAAAAACAGTTTTCCTATTGAAAAATCCAAGTTTGATAAAATACATGTTTTGGTTTTTGGTAAAAATGATAAGACACAAAAATAGTTTGAATTGTTTGATATTTGAGTTGAAACTTTTATCACATGTTTATATATCAATGCAAAATGTTAAAACTATTTTTGGGAATTTTTATATATTTTACAAGAATTTTTAAAATTATTTTTACCCCAGTTTCTGACCGAGTATATTGGCTGCCAGGCGCTGGCGGTCGACCGAGACAGTCGACCCTGTTCTAGGGCCGGTCGACCGTTCGGTCGACCGACGTGCACAGCCTTGTGTACGTCTGGCCAGGCAATGGGCCGGTCGACCGGGCGGTCGACCGGGTTGCCCAACGGTCATATTTATGACCGTTGGCGGTCAACCGACCGGTCGACCGCAAGCCTGTCAGGCTGACAGATCAGCCTAACGGCTAGTTTTCTGTTCGGCCTATAAATACCCCATCTCTTTGGGGATTTTGATAAGACTTTTGACAAGAAAAATTTCAGAGTTTCTCTAGTGTTTAAAACAAATTTTCAAAAGTATTTTTGGGCTTTAAACTTCCAATTTGGTTTTGTGTTTTAGGGTTTGGGAAAATCAAAGAAAATAGAAATTTGGGAGATTTGTTTTGTTCTTCAATTCTATCATTTACAAAGAGTTTTCCCAAGTGTTTTCTTTGAGTTTTTTGTTTTCCAAACACCTAGTTTTTCACACTTGAGCTATCATACTATCCTATTCTATTAGGATCATTGTTTAGTGGAAAAAGAGATTGTTTGAGGTTGTTGAAGCCTCCAAGTTGTAAACACCCTTACTTTTGTTGTATCCCTCTTGGTAGAGGTTGATCGGGTGATTGGTTTGCTCCCTCTTTGGTAGAGGTTGAGGATTGTGGCTTACTCCCTCTTTGTGAGGTGGAGTTGGAGTTGGTTTGTATCCCTCAAGTGTGAGGTGGATTGGTTGTTGTATTGGCTACGGGCCTACCCCTCGGTTGTGAGGCGGTGTTTAAGACAGTACTCCCTTGTTGTAAAAAATCCTCCTCGGTGGAGGTTCCCTCGGTAGGAGATAGTGGATTGGAAATCCTTCTCGGTGAAGGCGGGGACGTAGAGCTAGGGGCTTGAACCTCGAAATATATCTTTGTGTTTGCGTTTGATCCATTATCTCTTAACTCTCTCTCCTCTATTTGTGTTGAGCATTGCATCTTTCATATCATTCATATTGCTTGAGTTGTGCCTTGCATTATTTCATATTGCTTATCATCCTTATATGCTTGGCTTGTTTGTGTGTGCGTCACTTATACTTAACCACAAGAGCTTCATATAGCACCTCAACCCTATATAGGGGAATCAAGAGGAGTTAGTTCAGAGCCCTTCACGGGGAATTCGGCTACACTTGTTGGTTGTATTAAGTGTGTTGCAAAATAGTTTTTAGCTTCCGCATTTAGTTTCTAGATTAGCACAATCGCCTATTCACCCCCCTCTAGGTGATTTCAAGTAATTATTTTTGAAAATTGAAAATTAGATGGGGATAATTTTTTAAATAAGATCATTCATTCAATCAACATTTTATTAGGTCATATTAAAGAGGTCATTGGTGGGTTTCTGCACGATCCACGTCATTTTGATTGGGTAGCAACACTTGGCCCAATTAGACCACCACCGGAGCCTCCACCATGAGATATTTTTCCTTCCTTTCCCATTTGTTTCATGTATATACACATTCACGATGCATTGAGGACAATGCATGAGATAAATGTGGGAGGGGGTTCACTAACTTAGTTAGTTTTACATTTTCTTTCTTTTACACTTCTTTTTTTAAATAAAAAAATTCTTTTGTATAAAAACTATTTTTTTTCTGTTTACAAAACTTTTTGAAAGAAGAGAAATAGTTTTGATCCATTTTTAAGAAAATTAAGATTATCTTAGGAATTAGGAAGACCTAAAATTATGAAATTTTAAACCGAGTAAAAATAATAGATCTTGTTTAAATTTAGGATAAGAAAGAAAGATTGAAAAGATAATTTGATCTTGAATTTTTTCCTTAGATTTATGCACTCCACACTTACACAATTTTTGGGATTGAAACAAAGACTGAAAATGCCATAAAAAAATGATAATAAAATCACTTATTGAAGTTGGGTATTATACCTCAGGAAGCATGATTATTCACACCTAAAATGGTGGACAAAAATAAAATAATCTCCTTTAGTTTTGTGGCCTTGTTTACTCGAGTCCTTAAGTCCGAGAGATATTTTCTCATCTGGTGCTCTTAAATCATCTGGTTTGGAGTCACCGGCTAAATGCTCACTACCTAGGTAAATAAAAAAGCCTAAGAAAACTAAGAGAACAAAATATATGTATATATAATAATATAAATAAATGGCATGAAAGTTTGAGTCAATATCCTAAAAATCTTCACAGTCCACAAAGTGCATATTTTTCTAAGAGTTTTATGAAAGGTCAAAGAATCAATTCAATTTTAAATTCTTACATTTAATTTATAACAAGATTTTTTTGCATTTTGACTTAGTTTAAGAAAGAACAATTTTCGGTTAACCTATGACCTTGGATCACTTATATTTTCGTAAAAATACTTCAACACTTTTCTCTTTTTCAAAATGCTTTTTTAAAATACTAACATTTGATTTCTTTCTTTATGGATTTTGTGGGTGTAATCCACTGAAACCCTCGGGAGACAAAACTCCTCCTCTAGGGGAAACTTAGAGGTTTTACGGCTTGTTACATATGCTCAGTGTAATCGCGTCACTTGCGAAAGTGGTGTAATAATTTTCTTAGTTTTTTGTTTTGCTCAGGACGAGCAAAAGATAAGTGTCGGGTGTGATTAGTCTCTAATTTTGCATAATTTTTATCACATCCGCATATTTATTTGATATAAAATTTTGCTAATAAAACTTTGCTTGCTTGATTCTAGGTCCATGATGTGCCAATAAAGAAGAAGACCCTAAATCACCACTTATTTGGTGATTAAAAGCCTATATCATAACCATTGACCTAGAAGAGCTGATTCGTCAAAACCAGGGGCCCAAAATTAGAAACCAGGAGGAAGCTGAGAGGGGGACAATTGGGCAGCGCGCAGCAGGCTGCGCTACATGCGCCGCCCTAGTACTGCCGCGAAAACGCGGCAAATGTCGCGTTTCCGTGGCAATCTTGTGGAGCCGCGCGCCGAGATTCTGCGCGCGGCTCCATACAGGTCCCCCTTTCCCTGGTGCCTATAAATACCCCCTGGGGTCTCCTTCAGCAAGATATGCAATGTTTTAGGATAATTTTCATTTCCATTTTATAGTTTAGGGTAGTTTAGGTTAGTGTTCTTCTTCTTCCTCCCTTATATTTTTCATTACTTGTAGATCTTGTAATAGGGAGAGAGAGTGGTACATGTTGGAAGTAAGAGTGCTTGTAATAGAAGGTGACAATCTATGAAAGGTGCTCTCTTATCTTTTCTTTGCTTTCTTCTCTCTACTCTCTTTTACATGTGTAGCTAATTTTTCTCTCATGGCAACTAACTACTAACCACTAACTAGTCTAACTTCTTATTTAATAATCCACATGAATCTAATAGCCTCTACTTGGCCTTGCTCTTGCAAGAGCCATTGATGGCTGATGATGATGGATCTAATACTCTAACTTCTTAACTCTCTAACAAGCTAACATTACTTTACTCCATGCTTATTTTTAGTTTTGATGGTTTAAGTGTAGCTTGAACTTGTTTTGTTGAGTTTGGATGTGATGAGTTACATATGTGTCATGCTTTGTAAGCTCTTGAACCAAGGACTAGTGATGGCCAATGATACATGTGATGCAACTATCACTAAGAGGTTAGCATGTTGGTGGAATCATTAATAGTTAGTAGTCGTGAGTCTTCTTTCTTTTTCACTTTATTTTAGATATAAAAACAAAACCAAAAAATCATTCTTTTCTATGTTTCCCACTTCTTCGTGTTCCATCGTACTTCTCTTTTTATTCTTTGTTTTCCTTTCTTTTCATTCTTTCAAACATTGAAGAGCTTTTACACACACGTAAATCAACCGGTAAAACTTCTATCGCCTCGCGTCCTTGTGAATTCGACTCGTTTTAGCCTCTATGCAATAACGGAAGTATCGAGGAAGCCAAAGCACACACACTTTAAATATCCATTTCAAACATGCACTTTTTGTGCGCGATTTTCCCACGATCAGTGTGCTCCTTTATAAGATTGTCAAAAATAATTTGAGTCCAATTTACATCAAGTCTTCCCATTATGGCATAGATACAAGTGGATAATCCATGGGAGAAGTAAATGAAGCTACCAGTTTTCGGACAAATATTGTAAGCCAAAATTCTCCATATGAGTCTAGGAATGGGCTGAAACTTGTTATTAGTCATTGGAGGGCCTTGGTTTGAAAGAAAAAAAATTTAGATAAGCCTTCTTCATCATCCATCTTTATTTCATCAAGAGTTAAACCATGATAAGGAATGTGAAGTGCTTTTCTTATGGTTCTTATGGTTAACTCCATTTCAACATTCTTAACAAGAGTAGTAATAAACTTAGTATCATAATCTTTTTCAAAGGAAAAATTTGTGAAAAAGTAATGGATAAGAGATTGATAATACCCTTATTTAGATTCCATGGAAAATAACTCATAAAAGCCAGTTTGTCGGAGATAGAAAACAATATCATATTCAAAAAAGTTTGAAAAATTAATAAACCTACCATGGATGATTTCTGATTGAGAAATTCTAAGATAATCTTGTTCAAGCTTGCTATTCAGAAATTCTCTAAAGTCTCCGGTGAAGAAGAGGGATTAAACTTTGTTTTCTTAGCCTAGACATGAAGAAGATAAAGAACAAGATGAGCTACAGAAGAGTTACTAAGATTCGAGAAAAAGGGAAGATCATTGAAGTCAGATCAATCAACTTGAAGAGGAGGCAGTCTAGTCGGCTGTTGGAGTTGTTGGGCTAGAAGAAAGTGAAATTTTAGGGTTTTTAGGGGATTTGAGAGAGGGAAAGGAGTATATCATTAATGGATGGATAGATCAAAGGTCCAGATCAGTTCACTCAAAAAAAATAATCCAAATGGGTAGTCAAATGGGTCGGTATAAGAAAAAATATTCAATAAGAAACATAGATTCTGGAAGAATTAGTTGACTAATAAGACGGATAAGTCAAATAATACCAATCAGTATAATCGACTACTGTTAAGTATAAGTCGACTAATGATAGCCAAAAATCCTATGTGACATGCACACACAACATATGCAACAATTAAATATCTTAAATAGAACAAATACTCAATTCTCTTCTAAATTTAATAAAAACATCTTCCTTAAGAGGTTTTGTGACAATATCAGTAATTTATTTATTGATAAAAGTAAATTTTAAAAAATATCATCTTTAAGAGCATGATCCCGTAAAAGATGATGTCTAATATCAATATGTTTTGTACATGAATGTTGAATAGGATTTTTAGATAAATTAATAGCAATGATATTATCACACATGACAGGTGATGTTGAATAAGTAATACCATAATCAACAAAGTTTGTTTCATTCACAAAATTTGTGCACACACAATACTAGCAGCAATATATTCTGCTTTGATTATTGACAATAGCACAAAATTTTACTTTTTGCTGAACCAACATACTAGTGAATGTCTTAAAAAGTGATAATACCACTAATACTTTTCCTATCAAATTTGAATCCAGTAAAAACAGCACCACTATATAACATTAATTCAAATGTGATTGATTTTGAGTAAAATAAACCATAATTAACTGTATTATTAATGTAAATCCTTTTTACTGCTTTAACCTGTGATTTTTTAAAATTATACTGATATCTTGCACATAAACAAATACTAAATATAACATCAGGTCTATTAGTAGTAATATATAATAGTGAGCCAATTATATATCGGTATACCTTTTGATTAACACTCTTACCATGTTCATCTTTGTCTAGAAATATAGTAGTGCTCATTGGGAGTCCTCTTACTTCTGAAATTTTTCATACCAAATCTTTTGAGAAGTTCATTAGAATATTTGCTTTGATTGATGAATATCCTATCTTTCATTTACTTGATTTGAAGACCCAAAAAGAAATTGAGTTCACACATATGACTCATCTCAAATTTACTCTGTGTACTCTTAGAAAATTTTTGATAAAGACCATCATTAGTAAAATCCAAATAATATATCATTAATATATATTTGAATAAGCAATATGTCTTTATTTACATGTTTAAAAAATAGTTATATCCACTTTACAAATTTCAAAACCAAAATTCAAAGAAAACTTTTAAGTCTGTCATATCAAGATGGGGTACTTGTTTAAGACCATATAGAACCTTCTTAAGTTTGAAAACATGATTGAAAAAATTTTCATGTTCAAAACCAAGGGGATGATATTACTGTAATTACTGCAACTCCGCCTAGCGCTTAGTGATTAAACACTGTTTGCTGATTGTGTCCTAGCACTGTTTTGCTCTGCTTGTTTGTGCATAGTCGTAGTGCTGCTTTTTTGTTATTTATTGGATACTGATATTGATTCTGAGCACTGATATTGGTTACTAACCACTTGGCATGATATTGATACCTGACTCAACATTAACATGACATTGACATCTCAAACCTGATATGACATTGACATTTGATACTGAATACATGATATTAGCACTGATACTGACATTACATCTGAAATTGACATAACATTGACATCTCACATTTTGACTACAGATCATATACTAAATACTGGACGGTACCATAACTCCTGATCTATCACATTACACTATTTTCAGACTTGGTATCGTAACTCTTGAGTGAATATAAGCATGATTACTAATTTATGAGAACTTACATGTTCACATCTGATATGAGCTTAACACTTGATACTGAATATATGACATTGACACTAGATACTGTCCTGACATTTGGCTATTGATATTGATACTGATACAATGAACATGATACTATGACACTGGACTGATTATAATACCTATTGTTATCAGACAAAATGATATTCATGAACTCTTGAATTCTGGACAAAGGTATTTCCGTACTCCTGACTTTTGATACACCCTTAATACAAGTCCTTTGAACTTCCTGATACAATACTCCTAAATACTGAATATTATATTGCTGAATCCTGGACATGGATATTCTGATACTACTGTTACTGATACATGTATGTGGAGCAAAGTGCCACACGGAGCAAAGTACATATCGCATACGCAGTGGGTGTACCTCTAAAGTCTGTGGGGGTACCTCTTGAGTCCACAAGGAGTAGCGAATGGAGCAAAGTACCCATCGCACGCGGTGGGGTGCCTCTAGAGTCTGTGGGGGTACCTCTTGAGTTCACAAACTGTATCCTACCTGGTACGCAAATGGTGTATGGAGCAAAGTACACACGGAGCTAAGTACACAATGTGGTGGGGGTACCCCTAGAGTCTGTGG
Source organism: Agave tequilana (assembly GCA_038442645.1). Taxonomy (NCBI): domain Eukaryota; kingdom Viridiplantae; phylum Streptophyta; class Magnoliopsida; order Asparagales; family Asparagaceae; genus Agave; species Agave tequilana. Next base: position 37,459 of record JAVJIF010015734.1, read on the forward strand.
GGGTACCTCTTGAGTCCATTACATCGCGGCCATGGTTCTCATGTTCACATGTTTTCATGTTCTCCTAATACCAGCTCTGAAATGAACCCAGTATACAATATTAAGTATCTCAATAATAATAATGTCAGGAATATATGTGATTCAGTCACTCCCCTGTTCGAATGAAGATTGACCCGCGTACCAGAATTCGGATGTGTTCTGCTGGAAGTGCGGGCTCCAGTATGAACTGCCAGTGGCATAGGATACTGGTGAGGATAGATTGGAATAACAAATTATACTGATTATTGTTATTGCCATTACTACTATCCTACTACTATTATTCATACCTCATGACTCATCCTAACATTACAATACCTTGTCCATCATTTGGGAAGTTTGTGATTCCAGTTTGTGTTTTCAGGGGATAACTCAGATCATTCCTGATACTGATCACCTGATACTGACCGACACATGTACCATAGAAACATACTACTGACTCGACTCCAGTATAGTACGTGATTCCACTAACATAACATGACAATACCATTAATATACCAACTCTCAACAACTCAGGTTATATATGCCCAGTTGATGGGGAAGTAAGGTTATGGTATATACATGATATCTCCTCTACGTACTAATCTCATGGATTCAGAGAGTTTATACAACTGGTTTTGCCTACATTTATATTATACATATGCAGTTAATGAATTACATGTACTTTCATTGATAGGATTTAAATATGATTTCATGCATACATAAATATGTTTTCACATAATTCCATTTATTTTCTGTACATGTGTATTTGCGTTGGCGCATGCTACTGGCATTCTTATGTACTCGTCGGTTGCATTTGCATGTCCAGATTTCGGAGCTAGGACGATAGTGAAGTCCCTATTGCTGATCGGAGTGCACAGCAAGTCCCAGGATCAGAACCTGGCATAGGCTTGGAGACTTAGTAGCAGATCCTCCTGATTCATTTTCTTGGTCAAGCTCTCGAGATTCCTTTCCGCTCGTGAGCATCTACTAGTATCATATCATGTAAATCTCATGTAATTCATATTTTTGTACGATCAAGTGATGTAATATTCAAGTAATATTAGATCACATGTTGTGATGACACTGTACTTGGACTGTAATGTTGGAATGTATTATCACTATGCTTCCATACTCTGATTCCTGATTGTACTGATATGCTTAACGTATGTATGTGAGGGTATTTCTATCCTGCATATGTACATTGTAGTAGCGTCTTCGTACCCGGTAGGGCAAGTGTTACAGGTTGGTATCAGAGCTTAGGTTGAGCTCTCTTACCTTCAGTATAACCAGTTGGTAGATTAATGTAATATTAATTTGCAACTGGAGTAAGAATTAGAACTATGCATTCCAATTCCAAGTACAAGTTATCTGTTCTTCTTGATAATCTTCCTTTGTTTTCTAAAATCTTTCCATCTTTTCACCTCTCAGGTCCCACTATCCCAACTTTTTCTATTTCAAGTCGGTAAATCTTTCTTATTATTTCTAAAATATCTTGTAACACTGGTGCCTAGTTCTGATTAACTATCATTGAATCCTATTGTAATCGCTACTTGATCCTTTCTATGTACATCTCCCTCCTTAACGAAGTTGAGAGTATGCAATTTTTGCGAGGTGGGAAGAGTGTAATACTCTGATCCTAGAATAAGTATCCCTTTACGATTTTCGATGTTTTGATCGTACACATGTCATTTCATGTATGTATTTTCCTCCATTTGACCCGATTTTTTTTGCACGAACTCTGCACTGGTACTAAATTCTACCCTAGAAATTTCATAATTTTTCTTCTTAAATAATTATTTAATTAAATATTTTCTCTCTCCTATTTTTCCTTTTCTTTCTTCTCTAAATTCATTTCTTTTCAAATTTTCTTCATTTTAATTTTTTATATTATTTTTCCATGAGACATTTACACATAACCCCTAAACAAATCTATATTTGCATTTTCATTTCATTTCTTTTTTCTTTTCTTTTCTTTTCTCCATTTTTCTAGAATATTCTACGGCTTCTCTAGGAAGCTAATTATTTGGCTTCTCTTACGAGCTTCCCCACTTCCTTATCTTCTCCCTCACCTCCTCTAATACATGGCCGGCCACTTCCCTCCCTCCCTCCACCTTTCTCTCTCTAGAAAAAACTCAAAATGGCCTCCAAAAATACTCTTAAAATCATAAAACCATACCACCATCTCTTACAAACATTCCACCACCATAAAGCCTCTCTACACCTTGCCTAACCAGCCCTAATTTTTTCCATATTTTCCTCCTTCAAAAATCACTAAAATCTCACTTCTCTCTAGAAAACCCATTTTCCTCTCTCTAAATATCCTAAAAAAAACTATAACTCCATGGCTACTCCCAAAATATCCTAATATCATCCTAAACCTCCACACACCTCATATAGTTTGTTTCCTCTCTCTAAAAACTCCCAAATCACACTTTCTCTTTCCTCTCTATACCTTCTCTCTTCAATTTATCTCTCCTCCTTTGGGTTCTTTCAGGCCGCCAGCCCTAGGAGAGTCCCTTTCCCTCTCCTCCACCTCTCCACCCAACCACACATCCAAAGGCCCATTCCTTCTCTCTCTACATCACTTTCTCTTTCTAAAAATGGGATATTCCCTATTTTCTCTCTAACAACCCTCACCAAATCTCCCTCCTCCTTCCTACAATCCTCAACTAGTCCTTGGCTGCACACATGCACACACGTGCACACGTGCATGTGGTATCGGGTATTCCTCGAATTTAGGCGAGTACTTTTCCCTTGATGCATATACACATATACACACATGTACACATATAATTATACACGTACATGCATATTTCATGTTATGGGCATTTCTAAAAATTTCCTATAATTTTTAGAAATTATCTGGGCATTTTTAGGATTTTCTTATATTTTAGAATTTAACTGTATATTTTTAGAAATTTTCTGTGTATTTAGAAATATCTATGCAGTTTTAGAAATTTTCTGAGTATTTAAAAATTACTGGGTATTTTTCGGAATTTCCTGTGTATTTTTAGGAATTTCCTGTATTTTTCTAGAATTACGTGTATTTTTAAGAATTATCTGTATTTTTATATATTTTGGTACTAACATTTTCTGCACGTACCTACTTGACCTTCTAGCCCTATTAGACCTTCTGATCTCTCTTATGCCCACTTTCCGAAAGGGAGTGCGCTTAGACCTTATGGTCTCTCTTTTGACGCCCAACATCGTTGATTGTTATTTTTATATGGTTACTTATGTGTACTAACATCATTTTATGCAGGTATTCAGTTGGCCTTCTGGCCCAATTAGACTTATGGTCTCTCTTATACCCACTTCCTGAAAGGGGGTACGCTTAGACCATTCGCGATCTCTCAGATTTACCTGGTTGGCGTATTTAGCACTCATCGATTTATTACTAGACCTGCTTAGGCAAAACTCTGCCGAATATCAGACTCACAGTCTAAACTAAGTCATCCATGTAACTCCGCCTAGGGCTTTAGCGATTAAACACTGTTCGCTGACTGTGCCTCAGCACTACTTTGCTTTGCTTGTATGTGCATAGCCGTAGCACTGCTTTTATGCTATTTACTGGATACTAATACTGATATTAATTCTGCATTGATATTCGTTACTAATCACTTGATATGATATTTATACCTGACTGAACATTAACATGACATTGACATCTCATGCCTGATATGACGTTGACATATGATCTAAATACATGATATTAGTTACCGATAATGACATTACACCTGACATTAACATAACATTGACATCTTATATACTGGCTACAGATCATATATTGAATATTGGACGAAATCATAACTCCTGATCTATTACATTACACTGTTTCCAGACTTGGTACCATAACTCCTGAGTGAATATAATCATGATTACTAATTTACGGGAACTTACATGTTTACATCTGATATGACATTGACACTGGATATTATCCTGACATCTGGCTATTGGCATTATTATTTATACAATGAACGTGATACTACGACACTGGACTGATTATAATACCTAATATTATCAGACAAACTGATATTCATGAACTTTTGAATTCTGGACAAGGGTATTTTCGTACTCTAGACTCTTGATACACCCTTAATACAAGTCCTCTGAACTTTCTGATACAATACTCCTGAATATTGAATACTGTATTACTGAATCCTGAACATGGATATTCTGATACTACTGTTACTGATACATGTATGTGGAGCAAAGTGCCACACGAAGTTAAGTACACATCACATACGCGGTAAGGGTGCCTCTATAGTCTGTCAGGGTACCTCTTGAGTCCACAAGGAGCGGTGAATGGAGCAAAGTACACACAGAGCTAAGTACACATCGTATACACGATGGGGGTGCCTCTAGAGTCCGTGGGGGTACCTCTTGAATCGATAAACTGTGTCGTACCTGGTACGCAAATGGTGTATGGAGCAAAGTACACAGGGAGCTAAGTACACAATGTGGTGAAGGTACCTCTTGAGTCTGTAGGGGTACCTCTTGAGTCCATTACATCGCGGCCATGGTTCTCATGTTCACGTGTTTTCATGTTCTCCGGATACCGGTACTGAACTGAACCCAGTATACAATATCAACTATTCCAACAATAATAATGTCAAAAACATATGTTATTTGGTCACTCCCCTGTACCAGAATTCAGATGTTATCCACTGGAAGTGCGGGCTCCAGTGTGAACTGCCAGTGGTATGGGACACTGGTGGGGATAAATTGGAACAACAAATGATACTGATTATCGTTATTGCCATTACTACTTTCCTACTATTATTATTCATACCTCATGACTCATCCTAACATGATAATACCTTGTCCATCATTTGCGAAGTTCGTGATTCCAGTTTGTGTTTCCAGGGGATAACTCAGATCATTCCTGATACTCATACACCTGATACTGACCGACACATGTACCACAAAAACATACTACTGACTTGACTCTTACAGTATGTAATTCCACTAACATGACATGACAACACCATTAATATACCAACTCTCAACAACTCTAGTTGTATATGCCCAGTTGATGGTGAAGTGAGGTATATGGTATAAACATAAGAGTTTCTTTTTTGGATTATCCCCTCGACGTACTAATCTCATGAATCTAAAGATTGAGTTTATACAATTAGTTTTGCCTACATTTACATTATATATATACAGTTAATGAATTACATATTCTTTCATTGATATGATTTAAACATGATTTTATGTATACATAAACATGTTTTCATGTAACTCCATTTATTTCCTGTATATGTCTATTTGCTTTGATGCATGCTACTGATTAAGTTAAAATCTGCACAGAAAAAAATACAGAATTTAAGAACTTTATAATAGTAGTGCAAGTTCTCACTACTATCGCGATAACAAGTGGCTATGTGGTTCGTGATCCACAAGGAGGGACTAGCGATGGAAGTTTTTTAGTAAGTTCTTTTTAATTCACTTAAAATGGTTAAAGTTCATCTTTTAGTTCTTTAAAAGAAAAGAAAAATAGGTTATAGTTAAGTTAAGAAGAAAGTGGTAGATTGAGAAGGTGGAGAAAATAAAAAATAGATTTATATAAAGAAATTAAAAAGAGTGATAAAAGGGTTAGGAGATTGTGGTGGTCTAAGTAAAGGATTACAAGAAAAGAATGAAAACCTAAAATAAAAACTTACCTCCTCTGGCCAAATACTTACCTTGAATCGACGATATTACCTTGAAGTGGAGACAATCAGCGCATAGCCCATAAGAGTTGATTCCCGTCTCTTCCACATTATATCATCAAGACAATACAAGTATGAAATAATACAGACTGAGTCTAAAATCCATCGTCATGAGTATCGGTGGCACTCGCAAAAGCAAGACTCTTTCTATGCTATAAAACTCACGTGGATTGCACTTGGTACCAAAAGGAGAGAAGTAGAAAAGAAGAAGAATAATACAAAAATAAAGAAGAACATAAAAAATGTAACTATAGATTCAATGTTGGGCCTGTTTGGTTAGGGGTGGAAGTGAGGAAGTGAAGAAATGAGGAAGTAGTAATAGTTCCTTTTAGAACTGGATAATTGATTAGTGAGTTTTCCAGTGTTTGGATGTTATTAGGAAGTATGGTTTGAAAATATTATGTCTTTTCCGTTGTTTGGATGGTAATGTGAAAGTGAAAGTGAAAAAGTTGACTGCAAAGTTAATCGTAAAATAATATTAAAATAAAAATTAATTAAGAAAAATAAAAATTAGATTGTAATTAAAATGCAAGTGAGATTTACATTATCATATAATTAACTGTTTAAGCTACAACTTATTACAAATGAGGTTTACATGATAACTGCAGCGCCTTGGAAGTGAGGACATAATTGTGTAAAGGGAAAGAGAAAAGGAAAAAGGGTTTTCTCATTTTCCTTTTCCGGTGTTTGGATAGATAGGGAAGTGAGCAATTATACTCCCCCACTTTCTTACTTTCGCACACTTCCTTGCAACCAAGCAGCCCCGTTATAACAATAAGAGAAGAGAAGAACAACTTACACTGGTGTCACTCTCAGCACAACCTTCGCTCTCATTCTCCAATGAAACACTGATCTCCTCTGAATTACATGAATGAAAACTGAAAATTACATGAAAATAAAAATAAAAACCTACACTAAAAAGAATGAAAAACTAGCCTAATAATCCTTCTCTGCTTGATCGTTTCTTGTAGTCTCTGAAATGCAGCCAAAGTCGCATTTTCGCAGCTTTATTAAGGTTGCCGCTTTTCCACAGCTTTGTTAGGGTTGTTGGGGTAGCGTTTGCAAACACTGATCTCCTCTGAATTACATAAATGAAAACTGAAAATTACATGAAAAGAAAAATAAAAATCTACACTAAGAAGAATGAAAAACTAGCCTAAGAATCCTTCTCTGCTTGATCGTTTCTTGTAGTCTCTGAAAACCTAGTATTTATAGGTAAAACCCAAACGGGGGAGAGTGTACAAAGATAAGGGGAGCAAACGCTACCCCAACAACCCTAACAAAGTCGTGGAAAAGCGGCAGCCTTAACAAAGCTGCGAAAATGTGAATTTGACTGCGTTTCCGCGGCCTGGGTATGGCTAAGTGGCCACACCCAGGGGTGCTACTCTCTGGCTTCACGATATGGTTTTATCTCTCGCTGGATTTGCAATTTTGGGTCCTGAATTTGATGAAACCTTATTGATCTTCGGCTTTAACCAATTGATTTGTAAAGATTTTGTTTTAACCGCTTGTTCAATTGGTTTTATCTTCTCTGATTTGTCCTGATTTTTGTCCTGATCTTTGATTTGAATTAATTCTGAATTAAATCAGAATTTTGATAGGCTTTTGGACTCGTTTCTCTTCCCTCTCCCTTAGTAATGGGCCTGCATATAAATTAGACAATAAATAGGATTAAAAACAGAGTTTATTATATACTAAATATGAGAATGTGATAATAAATATGCAATATCAGCGACCGTTCACACCCCATACCTATCTTTTGCTCGTCCTCGAGCAAAACAACAAAACTAAACCAAAGATTATTAGACCACTTTCTCAGGTCACGCGATTGCACTGAGCATGTGCAACAAGCCGTTAAACCTCTAGATTACCCCTAGAGAACGAGTTTTGTCTCGTGAGGGTTTTCAGTGGATTTCACCTACAAAATCCATAAAGAAAGAGAAATAAAATGTTAGTATTTTCAAAACACATTTTGAAAGAGAAAAATAATTGAAGTATTATTATAAGAGCTCAAGTAATCTATAAGTCATAGAAAAATTAAATTTTTCATTCATAAACTTAGTCTCTATTCAAAAACTTATTATCAATCAAGGTAAGGAGTCAAACTATATTTCTCATTTTGTCTATTATTTTACTCTAAGTTATATGCACCTTTGTGACCGTAAAATTTTGACTCGGGTTTTATAACTCTGACTCTTATGCCTTATTATTTATTATTTTTCTTTTTTCTTTTTTTAATTTTAGGTGATATTATTCCTTAGTTCTATTAGGTTTTCTAATCTGCCCATGTAATGAACCTTTAATCGGTGACTTCCAAACCAAACGGTCTTAGGACACCGGGTGAGAAAACACCCAAGGACTTAAGAACTCGAGCAAACAAGGCCACAAAACTAAGAATTTATTATATGAACCGCTTTTAGACGTAAATATTTATGCTTTATGAGGCACAAATACCCAGTTTAATCAGAGGATTCTTGATATATTATATATATATTTTTTCTTTTTTAATAAGGCATATGATTCTTTATTTTTGAAGCCTAAGTGTGTAAGTATATAAAGCATGCATATATCATCAAGGTAAAAATTAAGACTAAATTACTTTTTCAAATTTTTTCCTAACCTTGAAAGTCAAACAAATAATCTTATTTTGACCAAGTATAAGAAATCTAATTATGATTCTCCTATTTCTTAAATTGACTTAATTTCTTACAAAAAATATGTCAAAATGTTGTTTCTATTTTCAAAAGTTTTTTTTTAAAAAAGTAAAAAAATGTTAATAATTTTTTTAATAATAAAAGGAAAACCTAAGTTACGTTAGAACCCTCCCCCACACCTATCTCATGCATTGTCCCCAATGTATGAATTAATGCATAGCTGCATGAAAAAGAAGAAAGGGAAGGAAAGTATTACCTTAAGGTGGTGGTTCCAGTGGTAGTCTGATTGGGTCAAGCGTTACTACCCAATCAAGATAATATGGTGGTTCACGGAGTCCATCTTTGTTGACCTCTTTTCTATTTACATATTTACAGTCCTTAATATGAATAAGATCATGAAAAATCCTATCATGAAACTTATTCCCTTTACATGACCAGTCTTGAAAAATCATCACGGAGTCATCAAGGTCTATACCTATGTCCAACAAAAAAATGTGACTAGGAATGGTTGACTTGGGCTCAAGAATGATAGGTTCAGGAACCAATACTAACTCGAGAAAATTAACTTTGGGTTCGAGAGTCAATTTTGGTTCAAAAGTTGAGCCCAAATCCAAGAATTGAAATTTCACATTCTTTTTCCATCAATGGAATGTGACTATCCAAAATTAGTGATTCAATTTCTAGATTTATGGGCACGAGAATAAATGTTGGCTCAGGAATTTGGTCCAAATTGGGTAAGAATACTGGAGTCAGCAAAGATTCAAAGATGGGAACTGAATCACAAAGTTGGGAATCTGGTTCACATTCATAATCAAGTTTAATCTTATCGAAATGAAAACTTGCCAATTCATCAATGGGTTGATATTGGTCAAGTTTAAGGTTTTGTGGTGAAATTGAATCTTAGTCAAAGTCTTCAAGATACCATGATTCTTGATTTTCATCAATATGGTTAGAAGTGACGGGAATAGTCAAAAACTGGGTAGGAAGAGTTTCCTTATTCCTACGCATGTTTTTCAATCTACTAAGTCTTACTTCTATCATATTGAGTGGATTACTTTGGAATTGAATCATGAATTCCATATTCTTTTCTAAGTCGACATGTTCTTCTTGAAAAATAAAGTAAGGATCTGTGATTTGAAAATTTTGATGGGACTTTGAGTCTTCTAAAATTTGAATTCATCACTCAAATTCATCTAAGGCTTCCATCCTCTTTTCCAAATCAATTGATCTTCTAATGGTTGTTCGGGAGAAGGAGTATATGAAGCTAGATGTTGGTAAGTGGTTGACAATATGACTCAGGGGAGTTGTATCCCCATTGACTCATAAAGAGTAGTGATGATTATTCCAGTCTTGTTCATAGTATTGGGACTGGGCAATGTATGGATTCAGATAAGACCAATCCGGCACACTAGGTTGGTTAAAGTTATGATATACCCGGTTGGTAATATCTGAAAAGAGGTCGGGGTGTACTATGAATTACCATTAAAGTTGGAAAAATTGTTGTTATAAGCCATATCACACTAGAAATGTCAAAATCAAACAAATAAAAATAAACAAACAGACAAACAAAAAGAAAAAAAATCAAACCTAAGTTAGGGTAAACCTTAAACCACAGCGACAACCTTAGACTAAGATGACTCCTAACTGGTTGACTGTCCACGGGGAGTATATTGCCGAATCTGACCACAAGTTAATCGGCCAGGTAGGGAAAGATTGGTGGGAGGTATCCGTGCTTAAAAGCAACGGGCCTAATTAAGTCAAACCCCGAGCCTTCGGGGTTTCACCCCTCAATCCCCAAGCTTAGACACTAATTTGGCAAGAGACAAATTCTAATCAACTTTTCCCTTAGGCCACTCTCCTATATGAGTCTGAGATGTTCCTAGAGCCAACGTCTACTTAGTTTTAGTTAGGCTTGAGTTAGTGAGTAAGGAGATTGTTTGTGGGCTAAGAGAGGGTAATGACTTTCCTACCTTATCTTGCTTATAAGATAAGCCCTTAAATCAATTTAGTGCAATGTGTACATGAAAAGCAACACTTAAGCAATGTAAACAATTCAAAAGTGTTCCTATACTACATGATATGCACATGTACCTTTGCTCCAGCACTCTTCACTAGTAATCTAAAGTGTAAACGAATTAGACACGCGCCTAAATGCAAAGTCTAAACCATTTTTAGCATTTAACAAACATCCTGTTGAGGTTAGAAAGTATGTACAGTGAGTTAATCAAGAAAATAAATAGCTACAGAAGTTTAGCTTTGCGATTGAGCCAATCAGCAAAAATATAAGTTAGTAGTTTAGTCAGATTGCCACGGGAATATAGCAAATCTGAGGGCTTCTGGGCTCTGCTTTCTTGAGCAGAGTCCAGGGCCACTTATATGTCCAATGCAACAAAAAATTTTCTTAATATTTATCACTGCACACCAAGAACAAAGAAGAAAGTTAACCAAAAATAAAACTTAAAAAAAAAATTACTTACCATCCCTCCCGGTAACAGCGCCAAAATTTGATTAAGTTAAAACCTGCATGCAGGAAAAATACAGAATTTTAGAACTTTATAACGGTAGTGCAAGTTTCTAATACTACCGCGATAGCAAGTGACTATGCGGGTCGTGATCCACAAGGAGGGACTAGCGATGGAAGCTTTCAAGCAAGTTCTCTTTAATTCACTTGAAATGGTTAAAGTTCCTATTTTAGTTCTTTAAAAGTGAAGAAAAATAGGTTACAGTTAAGTTAAGAATAAAGTAGTAGATTGAGAAGGTGAAGAAAATGAAAAATAGATTTATATAAAGAAATTAAAAAGAGTGATAAAAGAGTTGGGAGATTGTGATGGTCTAAACTAAAGGATTAAAAGAAAAGAAAGAAAGCCTAAAAGAAATACTTACCTCCTTTGACCAAATACTTATCTTGAATCTGTGGCGACGATATTACCTTGAAGTGGAGGCAATCGGCGCATAGCCTATAAGAGTTGATTCCCGTCTCTTCCATATTACATCATCAAGATAATACAAGTATGAAATAATACAGACTAAGACTAAAATCCATCGTCATGAGCTATCGGTGTCACTAACAAAAGCAAGGCTCTTTCGATGCTATAAAACTCACGTGGATTGCACTTGGTACCAAAAGGAGAGAAGTAGAAAAGAAGAAGAAGAACACAAAAACAAAGAAGAACATAAAAATGTAACTATAAATTCAATGTTGTAACAATAAGAAAGAGAAGAACAACTTACACCGGTATCACTCATAGCAAGCTTCGCTCTCATTCTCCTCTGAAACTCTGATCTGCTCTGAATTACATAAATGAAAACTTAAAATTACATGAAAAGAAAAATAAAAATATACACTAAAAAATGAAAAACTAGCCTAAGAATCCTTCTCTACTTGATCATTCCCTGTAGTCTCTGAAAACCCACTATTTCTAGGCAAAACCGAAACGGGGGAGAGCGTACGAAGATAGGGGGAGCAAACGTTCCCCCAACAACCCTAATAAAGCCACGAAAATGTGGCTTTGGTCACGTTTTCGTGGCCTGGGTGTGGCCAGGTGGCCACATCCGGGGGGTGCTGCTCCCTGGCTTCGCAATATAGTTTTATCTCTCGCTGGATTTGCAGTTTTGGTCCTAGATTTTATGAAACCTCCTTTGATCTTCGGCTTTAACCAATTGATTTGTAAAGATCTTGTTTCAACTGGTTGTTCAACTGGTTTATCTTCTCTGATTTTTCTTGATTTGCTCTGATCTTTGATTTGAATTAATTCTGAATTAAATCAGAATTTTTATGGGCTTTTGGATTCGCTTCTCTTCCTCTCCCTTAGTAATGGGCCTGTATATAAATTAGACAATAAATAAGATAAAAACAGAGTTTATTATATACTAAATATGAGAATATGACAATAAGTATGTAATATCAGCGACAGATCACACCCTATACCTATCTTTTGCTCGTCCTCGAGCAAAATAATAAAACTAAACCAAAGATTATTAGACCACTTTCGTAGGTCACGCGATTGCACTAAGCATGTGCAACAAGCTGTTAAACCTCTAGGTTCCCCTTAGAGGACGAGTTTTATCTCGTAAGGGTTTTCAGTGGACTACACCCACAAAATCTATAAAGAAGAGAAATAAAGGGTTAGTATTTTGAAAACACATTTTGAAAGAGAAATATATTTGAAGTATTATTGTAAGAGTTCAAGTAATATATAAGTTATAGGAAAATCAAAATTTTCATTTCTAAACTTAGTCTCTATTCAAAAAATTGTTATCAATCAAGGAAAGGAGTCAAACTGTATTTCTCATTTAGTCTATTACTTTATCCTAAGTTAATGCACTTTTGTGATCGTGAAATTTTGACTCGGGGTTCTTTAACTCTAACTCTTATGCCTTATTTTATATATATATATATATATATATATATATATATATATATATATATATATATATATATATATATATATATTTCTCTTTTTTGATTTTAGGTGATATTATTCCTTAGTTCCATTAGGCTTTCTAATCTGCCTATGTAACGAGCCTTTAATCGGTGACTCCCAAACTAAACAGTCTTAGGGCACCGGGTGAGAAAACACTACAAGGACTTAAGAACTCGAGCAAACAAGGCCACAAAACTAAGGATTTATTATATGAACCGCTTTTAAGCGTGTATACTTATGCTTTATGAGGCACAATTGCCAAGCTTAATCAGAGGATTCTTGATATATTATATATATAATATATATATATTTTTTCTTTTTTTAATAAGGCATAAGAATCTTTGTTTTTGAACCCTAAGTGTGTAAGTGTATAAAGCATGCATATATCATCAAGGTAAAAAATCAATACTAAATACTTTTTCAAATTTTCTTCCTAACCTTGGAAGTTAAACAAATAATCTTATTTTGACCAAGTATAACAAATCCTAATTATGATTCTCCTATTCCTTAAAATTGACTTAATTTCTTACAAAAATATGTCAAAATATTGTTTCTATTTTCAAAAAGTTATTTTAAAAGTAAAAAAATGTTAATAATTTTTTTAATAATAAAAAGAAAACCTAAGTTATGTTAGAACCCTCCCCCATACCTATCTCATGCATTGTCCTCAATATATGAATTAATGCATAGATGCATGAAAAAGAAGAAAGGGACAGAAAATATTACCTTAAGGTGGTGGTTCTGGTGGTGGTCTGATTGGGCCAAGCGTTGCTATCCAATCAAGATAATGTGGTGGCTCACGGAACCCACTTTTATTGACCCCTTTTCTATTTACATATTTACAGTCCCCAATATGAATAGGATCATGAAAGATTCTATCATGAACTTATTCCCTTTACATGACCAATCTTGAAAAATAATCACGGAGTCATCATGGTCTATACCTATGTCTAACAAAAGAATGTGACTTGGTAGAAGATTAACTTGGCTCAAGAATGATATATTTAGGAAACAATACTAACTCGAAAAAATCAACTTTGGGTTCAAGAGTCAGTTTTGGTTTAAGAGTTGAGTCCAAATCTAAGAATTGAAATTTACATTCTTTTTCCATTAATAGAATGTGACTATCCAAAATTGGTAATTCAATTTCTAGATTGTGGGCACGGGAATAAATGTTGGCTCGGTAATTTGGTCCAAATTGGGTAAGAATATTGGAGTCAACATACATTCAAAGAACTGAATCACAAAGTTGGGAATCTGGTTCACATTCATAATCAAGTTTAATCTCATTGAAATGAAAACTTGTCAATTCGTCAATGGGTTGATATTGGTCAAGTTCAAGTTTTGTGGTGAAATTAAATCTTAGTCAAAGTCTTCAAGATATCATGATTCTTAGTTTTCATCAATATGGCTAGAAGTGTCGGGAATAGTCAAAGATTGGGTAGGGAGAGTTTCCTTATTCCTACGCAAGTTTTCCAGTCTACTAAGTCTTACTTCTATCATATTGAGTGGATTACTTTGGAATCGAATCCTGGAGTTCATACTCTTTTCTAAGTCGGCATGTTCTTCCTGAAAAATAGAGTAAGAATCTGTGAATTGAAAATTTTGACGGGATTTTAAGTCTTCTAAAATTTGAATTCGTCACTCAAGCACATCTAAGGATTTCATCCTCATTTTCCAGTCAAATAATTCTTCTAATGGTTGTTCGGGAGGAGTATATGAAGCAGGATGTTGGTAAGGTGGTTGCAATATGACTCGGGGGTTGTATCCCCATTTACTCTGTAAAGAGTAGTGATGATTATTCCACTCTTATTCATAGTATTGGGTCTGGGGCATATACTGATTCGGATAAGACCAATCCGGCACACTAGGTTGGTTAAAGTTATAATATACCGGGTTGGTAATATCTGAAAAAGAGGCCGGGGTGTAACATGGATTACCATTAAAGGTGAAAAATTGTTGTTATAAGCTGTATCACACTTGAAATGTCAAAATCAAACAAATAAATACAAACAAACAAAAAGAAAAAAAATGTAACCTAAGTTAGGGTAAACCTTAGACCTAAATGACTCCTAACTGGTTAGACTGTCCACAGGGAATATATTGCCGAATCTGACCATAAGTTAATCGGCCAGATAGGGGCAAGATTGGTGGGAGGTATCTGTGCTTAAAAGCAACGGGCTTAATTAAGCCAAACCACTAGCCTTCGAGGTTTCGCCCTCAATCCCTTACCTTAGACACCGATTTGGCAAGAGTCAAATTCTAATCAACGTCCCCCTTAGGTCAGTCTCTTATATGAGTCTGAGATGTCCCTAGGGCTAACATCTAATTAGTTTTAGTCAGGCTTGGGTTAGTGAGTGAGGAGATTGTTTGTGGGCTAAGAGAGCGTAATGACTTTCCCACCTTATCTTGTTTATAGAATAAGCCCTAAATCAATTTAGTGCAATGTGTATGTGAAAAACAACACTCAAGCAATGTAAATAATTCAAAAGTGTTTCTATACTACATGTTATGCACACATACCTTTTCTCCAGCACTCTTCAATAATAGTGTAAAATATAAACAAACTAGACGCGTGCCTAAATGTAAAGTCTAAACCGTTTTTAGTAATTAACAACATCAATTTACTGTTGAGGTTAGAAAGTATGTACAGTGAGTTAACCAAGAAAATAAATAGCTGCCGAAGTTTTGTTTGCAATTCAGCAACTTGCAAAAATACAGGTTAGTAGTTCACTCAGATTGTCACTAGAATGTAGCAAATCAGAGGGGTTATGGGCTTTGCTTTCTTGAGTAGAGTCCAGGGCCACTTATATGTCCAATGCAGCAAAAATTTTCTTGATATTTATCACTGCACACCAAGAATAAAGAAGAAAGTTAACTAAAAATATAAACTTAAAAAGAGAATTACTTACCGTCCCTCCCTGGCAATGACGCCAAAATTTGATTCAGTTAAAACCTGCACACAGAAATAATATAGAATTTCAGAACTTTATAATAGTTTGTGCAAGTTCTTAATACTATCGCGATAGCAAGTGGCTATGTGATCGTGATCCACAAGGAGGGACTAGCGATGGAAGCGTTTTAGCAATTTCTTTCTAGTTCACTTGAAATGGTTAAAGTTCTTCTTTTAGTTCTTTAAAAGAAAAGAAAAATAGGTTACAGTTAAGTTAAGAAGAAAGTGGTAGATTGAGAAGGGAAAAATGAAAAATGGATTTATACAAAGAAATTAAAAAAGTGATAAAAGAGTTGGGAGATTGTGATGGTATAAACTAAAGGATTAAAAGAAAAGAAAGAAAATCTAAAAGAAATACTTACCTCCTTCGGCCAAATACTTACCTTGAATCTGTGGCGACGATGTTACCTTGAAGTGGAGGCAATCAGCACATATCCCATAAGAGTTGATTCCCGTCTCTTCCACATTACATCATCAAGACAATACAAGTATGAAATGATACATAATAAGACTAAAATCTATCATCATGAGCTAACAGTGGAACTCACAAAAACAAGGCTCTTTCGATGCTATAAAACTCACGTGGAATGCACTTGGTACCAAAAGGAGAGAAGTTGAAAAGAAGAAGAATACTTAAAAAAGAAGAACATAAAAAATATAACTATAGATTCAATTTTGTAACAATAAGAGAGGAGAAGAATAACTTACACCGGTGTCACTCTCAGCACAAGCTTCGCTCTCATTCTCCTATTAATCTCTGATCTCCTCTGAATTACTTAAATGAAAACTGAAAAATACATGAAAAGAAAAATAAAAACCTATACTAAAAAGAATAAAAAAGTAGCCTAAGAATCCTTGTCTGCTTGATCGTTCCTTGTAGTCTCTGAAAACTCAGTATTTATAGGCAAATCCCAACAGGGGAGAGTGTACGAAGATAGGGAGAGTAAACACTCCCCAATAACCCTAACAAAGCTGCGGAATGCGGCTTTTGCTGCATTTTCGCGGCCTGGGTATGGCCAGGTGGTTACACCCGGGGGATGCTGTTCCCTGGCTCCGCGATATGATTTTATCTCTCGCTGGATTTGCAGTTTTGGGTCCTGGTTTTGACGAAACCTCCTTTGATCTTCAGCTTTAACCAATTAATTTATATAGATCTTGTTTTAACTGCTTGTTCAACTAGTTTTATCTTCTCTGATTTGCCCGGATCTTTGATTTGAATTAATTCTAAATTAAATCAGAATTTTGATGGATTTTGGGCTCGTTTCTTCCCTCTCCCTTAGTAATGGGCCTGTATATAAATTAGACAATAAATAGGATTAAAAATAGAGTTTATTATATACAAAATATGAGATGTGATAATAATATGCAATATCAGCAACCGATCACACCCCATACCTATCTTTTGCTCGTCCTCGAGCAAAACAACAAAACTAAACCATAGATTATTAGATCACTTTCGCAGGTCATGCGATTGCACTGAGCATGTGCAACAAGCCATTAAACCTCTAAGTTCCCCTTAGAGGACACGTTTTGTCTCGTGAGGGTTTTCAGTGGATTACACCCACAAAATCTATAAAGAAAGAGAAATAAAGTGTTAGTATTTTGAAAACACATTTTGAATGAGAAAAATATTTGAAGTATTATTGTAAGAGTTCAAGTAATCTATAAGTTATAGGAAAATCGAATTTTTCATTTCTAAACTTAGTCTCTATTCAAAACTTGATATCAATCAAGGTAAAGAGTCAAACTGTATTTCTCATTAGTCTATTATTTTACCCTAAGTTATATGCACCTTTGTGACCGTGAAATTTTGACTCGGGGTTCTTTAACTCTAACTCTTATGCCTTATTATATCTATATTTTTTTCCTTTTTTAATTTTAGGTGATATTATTCCTTAGTTCTATTAGGCTTTCGAATCTGCCCTTGTAACGAGCCCTTAATCGGTGACTCCCAAACCAAACAGTCTTAGGGCATCGGGTGAGAAAACATCCCAAGGACTTAAGAACTCGAGAAATAAGGTCACAAAACTAAAGATTTATTATATACACCGCTTTTAGGCGTGAATAGTTATGATTTAATCGGCACAAATACCCAGCTGAATCAGAGGATTCTTGATATATTATATACATGTATATATTTTTCTTTTTTTTTAATAAGACATAAAATCTTTGTTTTTGAACCCTAAGTATGTAAGCGTATAAAGCATGCATATATCATCAAGGTAAAAATTAAGACTAAATTACTTTTCTAATTTTTCTTCCTAAACATGAAAGTTAAACAAATAATCTTATTTTGACCAAGTATAACAAATCCTAATTATGATTCTCCTATTTCTTAAAATTGACTTAATTTCTTATAAAAAATATGTCAAAATATTGTTTCTATTTCCAAAAATTTTTTTAAAAGTAAAGAAAATGTTAATAATTTTTTAATAATAAAAGAAAAACCTAAGTTATGATAGAACCCTCCCCCACACCTATCTCATGCATTATCCTCAATGTATGAATTAATGCATGACAAAGAAGAAAGGGAAGAAAAATATTACCTTAAGGTGGTGGTTCCGTTGGTGGTCTGATTGGGTCAAGTGTTGCTACCCAATCAAGATAATGTGGTGGTTCACGAAACCCACCTTTATTGACCTCTTTTATATTTACATATTTGTAGTCCCCAATATAAATAGGATCATAAAAGATCTTATCATGAAACTTATTCCCTTTACATGACCAGTCTTGAAAAATCATCACGGAGTCATCATGGTCTATACTTATGTCCAACAAAAAAATGTGACTTGGTGGAATGGTTGACTTGGGCTCAAGAATGATAGGTTCAGGAACCAATACTAACTCGAAAAAATCAACTTTGGGTTCGAGAGTCAGTTTTAGTTCAAGAGTTGAGTCCAAATCCAAGAATTGAAATTCACATTCTTTTCCCATAAATGGAATGTGACTGTCCAAAATTGGTGATTCAATTTCTAGATTTATAGGCACGGGAATAAATGTTGGCTCGAAAATTTGATCCAAATTGGGCAAGAATACTGGAGTCAACATAGATTCAAAGATGGAAACTGAATCAAAAAGTTGGGAACCTGGTTCACATTCATAATCAAGTTCAATCTCAATGAAATGAAAACTTGGCAATTCGTCAATGGGTTGATATTGGTCAAGTTAAAAGTTTTGTGGTGAAACTGAATCCTGTTCAAAGTCTTCAAGTTACCATGATTATTAGTTTTCATCAATATGACTAGAAGTCACGGGAATAGTCAAAAATTGGGTAGAAAGAGTTTCCTTATTCCTACGCATGTTTTTTCAATCTACTATGTCTTGCTTCTATCATATTGAGTAGATTACTTTGGAATTGAATCATGGATTCCATACTCTTTTCTAAGTCGGCATGTTCTTCTTGAAAAATAGAGTAAGGATCTATGATTTGAAAATTTTGACAGAATTTTGAGTCTTCTAAAATTTAAATTCATCACTCAAGCTCATCTAAGGCTTCCATCCTCTTTTCCTAGTCAATTGATTCTTCTAATGGTTATTCGAGAGAAGGAGTATATGAAGCTGGATGTTAGTAAGGTGGTTGACGATATGACTCGGGGAGTTGTATCCCCATTGACTCTGTGAAGAGTAGTGATGATTATTTCAGTTTTGTTCATAGTATTGGGACTGGGGCATGTATTGATCCGGATAAGACTAATCCGGCACACTAAGTTGGTTAAAGTTATGATATGCCAGGTTGGTAATATCCGAAAAAGAGGTCAGGGTGTAACATGAATTACCATTAAAGTTGAAAAAATTGTTGTTATAAGCCATATCACACTAGAAATGTCAAAATCAAACAATAAAACAAATAAACAAACAAACAAAAAGAAAAAATCTAACCTAAGTAAGGGTAAACCTTAGACCTAGATGACTCCTAACTGGTTAGATTGTCCACGGGGTATATTGCCGAGCTGACCACAAGTAATCGACCAGGTAGGGGCAAGATTGGTGGGGTATCTGTGCTTAAAAGCAACGGGCCTAATTAAGCCAAACTACTAGCCTTCGGCGTTTCGCCCCTCAATCCCCAACCTTAGACACTGATTTGGTAAGAGTCAAATTCTAATCAACTTTCCCCTTAGGTCAGTCTCCTATATGAGTCTGAGATGTCCCTAGGGCCAACGTCTACTTAGTTTTAGTTAGGCTCGGGTTAGTGAGTAAGGAGATTGTTTGCGGGCTAAGAGAGGGTAATGACTTTCCCACCTTATCTTGTTTATAGGATAAGCCTTTAAATTAATTTAGTGCAATGTGTACAGGAAAAGCAACACTTAAGAAATATAAACAATTCAAAAGTGTTCCCATACTACATGCTATGCACACGTACCTTTGCTCTAGCACTCTTCAACAGTAATTTAAAATGTAAACGAATTAGATGCTTGCCTAAAAGCAAAGTCTAAACCGTTTTTAGCATTTAACAAACATCAATTTACTGTTGAGGTTAGAAAGTACGTACAGTGAGTTAATTAAGAAATAAATAGTTGCAGACGTTTAGCTTTGCTATTCAGCCAACCTGCAAAAATATAGGTTAGTAGTTCGCTCTGATTGCCACGGGAATATAGCAAATCTAAGGGCTTCTGGGCTCTTCTTTCTTGAGCAGAGTCCAGGGTCACTTATATGTCCAATACAGCAAAAATTTCCTTGATATTTATCACTGCACACCAAGAACAAAGAAGAAAGTTAGCCAAAAATATAAACTTGAAAAGAGAATTACTTACTGTTCCTCCCTGACAACGGCGCCAAAATTTCATTGAGTTAAAACCTGCACACAAAAAAAAATACAAAATTTTAGAACTTTATAATAGTAGTGCAAGTTCTCAATACTACCACGATAACAAGTAGCTATACAGTCGTGATCAACAAGGAGGGACTAGCGATGGAAGCTTTTTAGCAATTTCTTTTTAGTTCACTTAAAATGGTTAAAGTTCTTCTTTTAGTTTTCTAAAAGAAAAGGAAAATAGATTATAGTTAAGTTAAGAAGAAAGTGGTAGATTGAGAAGGTGGGGAAAATAAAAAATGAATTTATACAAAGAAATTAAAATAAGTGATAAAAGAGTTAGGAGATTGTGGTGGTCTAAACAAAAGGATTAGAAGAAAAGAAAGAAAATCTAAAAGAAATACTTACCTCCTCCGGCCAAATACTTACCTTGAATCTGTGGCGACAATGTTACCTTGAAGTGGAGGCAATCAGCGCATATCCTATAAGAGTTGATTCCCGTCTCCTCCACATTACATCATCAAGACAGTACAAGTATAAAATGATACATACTAAGACTAAAAGCTATCATCATGAGCTATCGGTGGAACTCGCAAAAACAAGGCTCTTTCGATGCTATAAAACTCACGTGGATTGCACTTGGTACCAAAAGGAGAGAAGTTGAAAAGAAGAAGAAGAATACTAAAACAAAGAAGAACATAAAAAATGTAACGATAGATTCAATGTTGTAACAATAAGAGAAGAGAAGAACAACTTACACAGGTGTCACTCTTAGCACAAGCTTCGCTCTCATTCTCCTATGAAACTCTGATCTCCTCTGAATTACATGAATAAAAACTGAAAATTACATGAAAAAAATAAAAACCTACACTAAAAAGAGTGAAAAACTAACCTAAGAAACTTTCTCTGCTTGATCGTTCCTTGTAGTCTCTGAAAACCCAGTATTTATAGGTAAAACCTAAAAGGGGGAGAGCATACGAAGATAGGGAGAGCAAATGCTCCCCCAATAACCCTAACAAAGCCGCGAAAATGTGGCTTTGGCCGCATTTTCACGGCCTGGGTGTGGCCAGGTGGCCACACCGCGGGTGGTGCTGCTCCCTGGCTTCGTGATATGATTTTATCTCTCGCTAGATTTGCTGTTTTGGGTCCTGAATTTGACGAAACTTCCTTTGATCTTCAGATTTAACCAATTAATTTGTAAAGATCTTATTTTAATCACTTGTTCAACTGGTTTTATCTTCTTTGATTTGTCCTGATCTTTGATTTCAATTAATTCTGAATTAAATTAGAATTTTGATAGGATTTTGGGCTCGTTTCTCTTCCCTCTCCCTTAGTAATAGGCCTGCATATAAATTAGACAATAAATAGGATTAAAAATAGAGTTTATTATATATTACATATGAGAATGTGACAATAAATATGCAATATCAGCGATCGGTCGGCTACTTGACATTCTTATATACTCGTTGGGTGGTTGCATTCTGACAACCCTAAACCTGCATGTCTAGATTCCGGAGATAGGATGATAGTGAGGTCCTTGTTACTGATCAGAGTGCGTAACAGAAGCGTAGAAAGTTCAGGGGTCAGAACCTGGTATAGGCTTGGAGACTTTGTAGGAGCTCCTCCTGATTTATTTTCTTGGTCAAGCTCTCGAGATTGCTTTCCCTCTTGTGAGCATCTACCAGTATCATATCATGTAAATCTCCAATAATTCATATTTTTGTATGATCCAATGATGTAATATTCATGTAATATTAGATAACATGTGATAACACTGTATTTGGGCTGTAATGTTGGAATGTATATTACCACTGTGCTTCCGTACTCTGATTCCTGACTGTATTGATTTGCTTAGGTATGTACGTGAGGGTATTTCTGCCCTGCGTATGTATATTACAATAGCATCTGTGTACCCAGTGGGGCGGGGCGTTACAAGTATCAGGAGATGATTTAGGTAAAGATTCATCAAATTTAACATGCAATGATTTTTCAAGAGTTGATATTTTCTTATTAAAAATTTTATATGCTTTACTTCATGTAAAATATCCAGCAAAAATACCTTCATCAGATCTAGTATCAAATTTATGTAAAGCATCTCTGGTATTTAAAAGAAAATATTTGCATTCAATTACTTTGAAATACAAAAACTTTTGAAATTCTATCAAAAAACAACTCTTAGCATATTTTCTTTAAAATAAGTCAAATAAGAATACGATTCAAAATATAGCATGCAGCTGCAATTGATTCAGCCCAAATATTTTGGCAAATTAGTGTCTACAATAATAGTTCTAGCACATTCTTATAAAGTCCTAAAGTCCTATTCCTTTAACAATACAGTTTCTGAGGAGATGCTCTAGTAAAGTAAAATTATGTGTAATACTAAGCTTGTCACAGAAATTTACAAAAGATTTATTCTCAAATTCTCTTTCATGATCACTTCTAATTGTGACAATGGTTAGAGACTTTTGATTTTGAACTCTCTTGTAAAAACTTAAAAATTAATCAAAAGCATCATTCTTATTCATATGTAAAATGGGAGTGGTCATCAATAATCACAAATACATATCTACTCTTATTTAATGAAGGAATACGAATAGGATCAAATTTTTCCGTATGCAATAATTCCAAAGGACTATCAGTAGAAACCAAATCTTTTTGTAATGCCCTGATCCACGGATATGGAAACGCTACTGTGACGCATATATGCAAGATGAAAATACCCTCACATATATACGCTAAGCGTCAGTATAGGCAAGAATCAGAGTATGAAAGTATGTCGTTACATTTCAATAGAAAATTACATGTACAGAGTTATCACAGAGATGTGACATAATATACAAACATATCACATCACCCGGAGTAAAAAAATATGATGTACAAATATGAACACACACAAAAGATCACTCACGAGCTGTAAGAGAATCCTCTGAGCTAGACGTGGAAGACTAAAAGGGACTGGAGCTACAGTCAGTCAGCCTGCTCTGCAAGGAAAGCTGGATCCTCGACAGAAGAATCCACGTCGGTCCAACCTCCAAGAACTGGACATGCAGGTTTAGGGGAGTCAAAAGCTACCAACGAGTGATTAAATAAGTGTCAAGTGGCATGCACAGATAAACAAACGTTATCAATAAATCTAAATTAAGGGCATGTATTGAAAACCATGTTATGAGTATAGACATACATAAGTAGGCAATGAGGTATCAAGTAAAGTAAATATGAAAAAACTAATTATATAAGCTCAAATTAAGGATCCGTGAGATTAGTACATCAAAGAAATAATGCAAACAAGAAACCTTCATATATATATATATATATATATATATATATATATATATATATATATATATATATATATATATATATATATATATATATATATATATATATAGAGAGAGAGAGAGAGAGAGAGAGAGAGAGAGAGAGAGAGAGAAATGTATATCAGCCAACGGCTGAGAGACCCTCTCAGCCTGCGGTGACGTGGCACATTATTAGCCACACTAGAAAGGACGCCCCGCTTATTGAAACAGTTGAAATTACTAAATGCCCCTACGGTAAAAGACAGTGGATCCATATAGTTTATTATTTTTTTATATTTCTGACGTTAGTCAATATTGTCACAATTATCTTTTATAACTGCGGCCAAACTGCGACCAATTTCATCAAATCACGAAACTAATTTGAATGCTTCTTTATTAATTTTTTTATTTACTAATTTGAAATTTATTGATTTTGAATATAGTCGCAGTTTACTTTTTTTCGCATGTAATGTATAAATTATTAGTATTTTTTTATATATTGAATGTAGACAAGGACTGCGATTATGATCGCAGTGCTTAACAAGAGCATGTCATGGACGTTTTATTGCTAGGTTAAATGTAATAACGGTGACTAAGAACTGATACTATAATCGCAGTTTACGTATTATTTTATATATTTGTTCTTCACTGTGACTGTTGTCTCAGCCGCCTATAAACTATTAAATTTTTGTTTAAATATTGCTCGCGATCAAGGACTGCGACTATAGTCGCAGTACTCATGATAACATTTTTTGTGGATGAATTTTTTGCTAGGTTAAATGTAATAACGGTGACTAAGGACTGATACTATAGTCACAGTTTACGTATGATTTTATATATTTGCTCTTCACTATAACTGTTGTCTCAGCCGCCTATAAATTATGAATTTTTTTACTTATTGCATGCGAAGTAGGACTACGACTATGGTCGCAGTGTTTAACGACGGCAGTCGCAGTTTTCTAATTTGTGATACAGTGAAATATACTGATTTGAGAGGACTGCGATCATGTTCGCAGTATTATCTGTTTATATAGTTAATTTTGGACTGCGACCATGGTAGCTGTTTGTAACTTTATTGAATGCAAATGATCAAACTGTTTATGACTGGACAGTGACCGTGGTCACAGTTTCATATGTAATTATTATATGAGTACTGCGACCATTATCGCAGATAAGATGCAGAAATAATAACTATACGGTATACTTTATATGTATTTTAAAAATATGAAAGATTATTTTACAGATAGAAGTAAATTTTATTTATAACATAATATGATCAGAAAGAGACCTTACAAAAAAAGAGCATTAAAAGCTCTTAAAAGAAGACAAAATAACGTTGAATATCAGAAGATCTGAAAATCTTAATCCTCGTCGTCATCTCCATCATAAGCAGATTCGTCGTCTTCATTCTCCTCATCTTCCTGTTCATCACTTTTTTCCTCATCATCTTCATCTTTTTGAGGGTTTTTTGGTTCGTCGATAAACTCCTAGAATGGATTGTCTCTATCAAGCTCTTCATCCGATCCGTGTCGAGAAGAACCTGTTAAAGATATGCTCAAAGAAAGCGAGTTTCAGCATCAGAGGACATGCTTTCATCAAGCATGTCTCTGTCAAGTGGCAGAGGAATAATTTCCTCCTTACTAAGCCCCATGAAAACTTCATCATCCTCATGAAGAGGAGGATCAGATAAAATATTATTTGATGTAGTGAGATAGTCAAAAGGAGTGAAGTCCAGACTGGTATCAGATTCACTAGAATACCCTGAAGAAAGAGGACTGGTGGGTGAATGATTGAAGTTGAAATCTGAATGTTCAGAGGAAGAAGATGGGGAAGACATGATTCAAGAATGAATTGTTTTCTGGAAGTTTTTGAAATCAAATTGAAAAGGAAGAGCAAAAAATATAATTTTTAGATATGAGATAATATATTAGTTACAAGCACTATATAAAGGTCAATAATGTGAAAGAACATGAATAGTAATAATAATTATTATAGGTGACGGTTGAGTATTGGAAAAAGTGGTAAAAAAATTAAAATTTAATTTAAGAGTTATGGTAGGAGAATCCGAAGAGTTCCTTTTTTCCAGAGGTTTACTACGTGAAGTACAAATTAACTTTTTATAGAATATTTTTTCTATATCTTTAGATTGCGTATGGTGCACATCTTTCCTTTATCGAGATTAATATTAGTGCATCTCATTTTTCGAGACAGTTGTTGTATCATGGTAGATAGAATATTAATTACTTCATTTAATTTAGAGTAATTAATATAGTATTTTATAAGATGTGATATATGCGGACTGATCTCAGGGTCGCATGGCTAATCTACTTTATAAAATTATCAAAAATCTGTTACATAGGCATGCGAAAAAAGATAGCGACTTTGGTCGCAGTGCTGAACGATAGCATGCTTCGTCTGTTATTTTTATGCGAATAAGGAATGTGACTAGGGTCGCAGACATGATATAAAATTGAAAGTTATATTATATTAAGTCTGCAACCATGGTCGCAGTGATAGAAAGTTTTATTATACTATGACTGCGACAAGTGTCGCAGTCGCCATATAAAATTGAAAGTTATATTATATTATGTCTGCGACCATGGTCGCAATGTTCGAAAGTTTTATTATACTATGACTGTGACTATGATCACAGACTTTGTAAAACGGTCAGAATTCTGTTACATAAGGTATGTGAAAAAAGACAGCTTCTGTCGTCGGAGTGCTGAACGATATCATGTTTCGTCTGTTATGAATTTTTGTGTTTAAGGAATGCGAAATAATTAACCATTGTATTTCATTATTTTTTTATACTGTACATTTGTAATAGAAAAATCAATATATAGTTGTCCCACATTAAATTTCATTTTCTATTCATTTCAGTTTTTTTTATAAAACCTATATGAGTTGAAAATAACACAAAATAAAATAATATAAAAAATTAAATAAAAAACAATAGTTTTTTATATTTCAAACATGTTTTTTTACTTTTCAATGATGCTGTTTATTTCACATTATCTTGATCCAAATTTTTTCTATTATATTTTCGATGTAGTAGAATTAGGAATTTTATAACTGTAGATATATTCAACTGAAAATTCTTTAGGTAAATTTGTTTGTGGATGAGTTTATGCTAGTTTAGAAGTAAAAAAGGGGTATTTTTGTCAATTTGATTCACGATTCTATAGGCGGGATTTTTTAATTTTTTGGCGCCTACACTTTGCGACCGATATGTAGCATATATTCAGCCACGTCATCGCTGACTGAGAAACTCTCTCAGCCCTTGGCTGAGGTACAGTAACCCCATACACACATGTGTATATGTATGTATATATATGTGTGTATAGGTATATGGGGTCGTTTGTTTCGCGTAAAATTCCGTAATTCGTAAATGACTTACTACCCAGTTACAACTACGGCGTTTGTTTGGACCGTAATTCGTAAAAGACTTACGTAACTCAACTAACACTCACTTACAGCCCAGTTACAGTTAATTTTGTGGTCATACAAATTTGTAATATTTTTTATATTAATATTAAAAATTTTTAATATTTAACTTTTTAATATTTATTTGCAGTATTAAAACTTTTAAAATCACCAAATAGTTAATTTTGTGGTCAACTTTTTCACTTACGACTTATACATTATGACAACCAAACACCGTAAAGTACAATACACTTTCCTACTTTACAATTTTATATTACCAACCAAACACCGTAAAATTTACATACATGTAACTCATTACAATTGTAAAAGACTTACCAATTATAATACGAATTACGGCCAGTTACGACAACCAAACAGACCCTATATATGTCTGTGTGTGTGTGTGTGTGTGTCTATATATATATATATATATATATATATATATATATATATATATATATATATATATTATATATATATATATATATATATATATATATATATAGGGGTTACTGTACCTCAGCCGACGGCTGAGAGAGTTTCTCAGCCCGCGGTGACGTGGCTGAATATATGCCACAGATCGGCCGTAGAGTGTAGGCGCAAAAAAAAACAAAAAAAATCCCGCCTAAACATTCGTGAATCAAAATGACAAAAATACCCCATAAATCCCGCCTAAACATTCATGAATCAAAATGACAAAAAAAACCCATTTTTACTTCTAAACTGTCATAAACTCATCCACAAACAAAAATTACCTAAAATAATTTTCAGTTGAATATATCTACAGTTATAAAATTCGTAATTCTACTACATCGAAAATATAATAGAAAAAAAATTGGATGAACATAATGTGAAATAAACACACAAAATGTAACAGAATTCTCACCGTTTTACAAATTCTGCGATCATAGTCGCAATCATAATATAATAAAACTTTCAATCATTGCGACCATGGTTGCAGACTTAATACAAAATAACTTTCAATTTTAAATGACGACGGCAACACTAGTCGCAGTCATAGTATAACAAAAACTTTTTTATATCACGCATGACCATAGTCGCATTCCTTATAACATAAAAAATAACAGACGAAAACATGTTGTCGTACAACACTGCGACCTCCTTCAGCACTGCGACCAAAGTCGCAATCTTTTTTCGCATGCCTTATGCAAAAGATTTTTTATAATTTTACAAGGTAGTTTAGCCATGCGACCCTGAGATCAGTTCGCGTATATCACATCTTATAAAAATACTATATTAATTACACTGAATTTAATGAAGTAATTAATAATCTATCTACCGTGATACAACAACAGTCTAGAAAAAAGAGTCGCAGTCATAGTATAACAAAAACCTTTTTATATCACGCATGACCATAGTCGCATTCCTTATAATATAAAAAATAACAGACGAAAACATGTTGTCGTACAACACTGCGACCTCCTTCAGCACTGCGACCAAAGTCGCAATCTTTTTCGCATGCCTTATGCAAAAGATTTTTTATAATTTTACAAGGTAGTTTAGCCATGCGACCCTGAGATCAGTTCGCGTATATCACATCTTATAAAAATACTATATTAATTACACTGAATTTAATGAAGTAATTAATAATCTATCTACCGTGATACAACAACAGTCTAGAAAAAAGAGTCGCAGTCATAGTATAACAAAAACTTTTTTATATCACGCATGACCATAGTCGCATTCCTTATAACATAAAAATAACAGACGAAAACATGTTATCGTACAACACTGCGACCTCCTTCAGCACTGCGACCAAAGTCGCAATCTTTTTTCGCATGCCTTATGTAAAAGATTTTTTATAATTTTACAAGGTAGTTTAGCCATGCGACCCTGAGATCAGTTCGCGTATATCACATCTTATAAAAATACTATATTAATTACACTGAATTTAATGAAGTAATTAATAATCTATCTACCGTGATACAACAACAGTCTAGAAAAAAGAGATGCACTAATGTTAATCACGATAAAGGAAAGATGTGCACCATACGTAATCTAAAGATATAGGCAAAACATTCTATAACAAGTTTATTTGTACTTCACATAGTAAACCTCTAGAAAAAAGGAACTCTTCGGATTCTCCAGCCATAACTCTTCAATTAAATGTTTATTTTTTTTACCACTTCTAACCATACTCAACCGTCACCTATAACAATTATTATTACTATTCATGTTCTTTCACATTATTGACCTTTATATAGTGCTTGTAACTAATATATTATCTCATATCTAAAAACTATATTTTTGCTCCTTTTCAATTTGATTTCAAAAACTTTCAGAAAAACGATTCATTCTTGAATTATGTCTTCCCCATCTTCTTCCTCTGAACACTCAGAATTCAACTTCAATCAATCCCCCACCGGTCCTCTTTCTTTAGGGTATTCCAATGAATCTGATACCAGTCTGGACTTCACTCCTTTTGACTATCTCACTACATCAAATAATATTTTAACTGATCCTCCTATTCATGATGATGATGAAGTTTTCATGTGGGTTAGTGAGGAGGACATTATTCCTCAGCCACTTGAAAGAGACATGCTTGATGAAAGCATGTCCTCTGATGCTGGAGGCTCGCTTTCTCGACACGGATCGGAGGAAGAGCTTGATAGAGACGATCTATTCTGGGAGTTTATCGATGAACAAAAAAACCCTCAAAAATAGGAAGATGATGAGGAAATAAGTGATGAACAGGAAGACGAGGAGAATGAAGACGACGAATCTGCTTATGATGGTGATGACGATGAGGATTAGGATTTCCTGATCTTCTGATATTCAACGTTATTTTGTCTTCTGTTGACAGCTTTTAATGCTCTTTTTCTGTAAGGTCTCTTTCAGACCATACTATGTTATAAATAAAATTTACTTCTATCTGTAAAAAAATCTTTCATATTTTTAAAATACATATAAAGTATGTCGTATAGTTATTATTTCTGCATCTTATCTGAGATAATGGTCGCAGTACTCATATTATAATTACATATGAAACTGCGACCACGGTCGCTGTCCAGTCATAAACAGTTTGATTGTTTTGTATTCAATAAGTTATATACAGCTACCATGGTCGCAGTCCAGAAATAAATTATATGAACAAATAATACTGCGAACATCATCGTAATCCTCTCAAATCAGTATATGTCACTGTATATCACAAATTAGAAAATTACGACTGTTGTTCTTAAACACTGCGACCATAGTCGCAGTCTTACTTCGTATGCAATAAGTTACAGTGAAGATCAAACATATAAAACCATACGTAAACTGCGACTATAGTATCAGTCCTTAGACACCGTTATTACATATAACTTAGCAAAAAAACTCACCAAAAAAAAAATGCTGTCGTGAGTACTGCGACCATAGTCGCAGTACCACGACTTGCTCTCGTTAAACACTGTGATCATAGTCGCAGTCCTTGTCCGAATTCAATATGTAAAAAAAATAATAATTTATACTTTACATGCGAAAAAAAAGTAAACTGCGACTATATTAAAAAATCATTAAATTTCAAATCAGATAATAAAAAAATAATAAAGAAGCATTCAAATTAGTTTCGTGATTTGATAAAAAAATGTTTGCAGTTTGGCCGCAGTTATAAAAGATAATTGTGACAAAATGAGAGTAACGTCAGAAAATATAAAAATATAATAAACTATACAGATCTACTGTCTTTTACAGCAGGGCTATTTAGTAATTTCAACTATTTCGATAGGCGAGCCGTCCTTTCTAGTGTGGTTAATAATGTGTCACGTCACCGCAGGCTGAGAGGGTCTCTCAGCCGTCGGCTGATATACTTTTTCTCATATATATATATATATGTGTGTGTGTGTGTGTGTGTGTGTGTATGTATGTATATGTATATGTATATGTATATGTATATGTATATGTATACACACACACACACCCCTCTCCCCCTATACCTCACATACCATAGCCTGAGTTCATACAACCCGAGTTGTCGCCTCTAAACTAAGAAAATAATATAAAATCGATGAAAATTGATAAAATCAATAAAACTGAATGTGGGCAAAACCATTGTACAAGCTCAGATTACAACTTCATGAAGTTAGTACATCGAAAAAATAATCCAAACAAGAAAACCCTTATATACCCCTTATAACTCATGTCACCATAATATTGGTTCATAATACCCGAATTACAAAATAACACAACAAATAATTAATTAGTATTTTATTATTATTACTCATCGGCGTACGTCACTATACACATGCATCCATATATGAGTAGGTCAAGATTGGTTATTAGAAATTGATGGGGGAAATAAACAAACTATATTTACAATAAGTTTCGTGCATACTCGGGACTACGGCTGAGGGTGTTCCGATGCTGAGCCGGAACATGCCGTGAGGCAAGGAGGAGGGGGAAGTGTCATATATGTATATTTCCTGGGAAGGAGGTGTGTGTGTGTGTGTGTGTGTGTGTGTGTGGTGTGTGTGTGTGTGTGTATAGCAGGGGTCAAGACACCCCGCGGAACACCTGGAGGCCCACAGGTAGAACTGAAAGATTTTAGTTGCACAACATTCCTACACAATTGTAAACACGATCACACTCCATCAGTTTCTCTCGACCCGGTGCAAGTTGTTCTTTTTATTACCAATTATTATATAATTATCAGTGTGCGGGAATGAGCAGGAGCATGAAACAGGAGTAACGTAAGTATACCTGAATGTCATTTATTAGGTTCCCGTAATATGATAATCGTGAGTTAAGTGACTAGAATAACAGGTGCCAGGTGATAACATGCATGTGTTAGGTGATAACATGCAGGTGTCAAGTGATCAACATGGTACGTGATAGCACAGCAGAGATTAACTATCGAATAACACAATACGAAAAAATGGTACCAATACTGGTAATCGGTATAAATATCAAAAACAATACAATATTTGAAAAATAGTATAAGAAAAGATTTAAAACACTTCACAATCAGACTAAAATAATTAATTAAACTATCAAGTAGGCAAGCAGGAAAGCAAGCAAGCAAGCAAACATCCAAGTGAAGCTAGACAAAGCTGGAGCGAAGATAAAGTACAATACTAGACGTCATCACGCTCGACATGATTACCGCTCGTGGCTTAACTAACTGCACCCGGTGAAGCAAGCGTATGAACGCTATGCTACCGCACGTGGTAAAGCCGCGCTAACAGCGTAACTACGCTCAAAAGGATGTAGCGGTAAAGCACTGAGCGCTATGTCCACCTACCAGGTATAACATATAGAAAGTTCAGAAGACTTTAATAAACTCAGAGAGGTTAAGTCTGGAGGCTGGGTAGTGAAATCACAAAGTGGTTAAGCCCGGAGGCTAAGTAGGTACCTGCAGAAATGTTAGTATCAAACACACATACAAATACAATCAAAGAACATAGCAGATAATAATGACTAAGCATATAGACATGCATAGCTAAGTAGTGTTGTGGTAAAGTCAGCAAATAGCGTTAATTGCTAAAGTGTACGACGAAGCTATACAATGTGACGAGATGAGTGTCTAACTACTATGTCTATTGTACACGGCAGAGCTACGCTCAGGCAAGTACAGCGGTTAAGTGTTGAGCGCTAAACTCACCATCTAGGTGGGAGCAGATTTAAAGAAACCGTGAAACAGTTGAGCCCGGAGGCTAACAACCACGAAGGGTCAGTTAAATCCATAATAAATTTGGAATACAAAGCAATTCACCAAAATACAGGAAATCAACTACGCTATTCTAACCATTCGACACAGAGCTACAAATACAATCCACGAAATTACAAACACAATTACAATTCATAGACACGATAAGTACTCAATTACACAAATCCCCGAAATGCAAATTTTCAACCGTTGAAGCGGGGAAACATAGAAATAAAGTGAGAACGCTCACCTAGATCACAGAATGCGCCACCAAATCTGGCACTCTATAAATACAACACATGTGCACGGGTATAATGAGTGAGAGAATGGATAAGAGAGAGGAGAGGAAACTGAGAGGAGAAAGAAATGAGAAGGAGAGGGAGGAGACTCACGGCCAGGGGCCGTGGGCCCAAGGTATGCTGGCCGCGCCAGCCAGGGGGAGACACTGCAGGCCACTAGGCGGCATCGGCCAAGAGGGGAGGTGGAGAGATGGGGTGTTAGTGGTGTAGATCTAGGTGAAGGAGGAGGAACTGAAGGTGGAAGTGGTCGTGGATCTTGATGGTGGAGGTGATGATGAAGGAAAGGGGGGATGGCCGACGGGGACTGGCTGAAGGAGGGAGAAGACACGGAGATGGTGGCGGCGGCCACCAGCTACTTGGGGGTAGAAAAGGAGAAGTTGGATAGTGAGAGGGATTATGTGATAGTGGTTTTGATGGTGGAGGAAGGAGATAGATATGTTGGAGGAAGGAGTGAAAAAGAGGGGAGATGGCTAGTGTGGGGCATCGCCAGCGTGGGCTCGCCTGAGATCGGAGGTGAAGGGTCCTCGGTCTGGATCTAGTATGAGAAAAGGGAGATTGGAGAGAGTGAGAGAAGGAGACTAGAGAGTGAGATTAGTGGGAGAAAGAGGGAGAATTTATGGAAGAGAGAGAAATTTGAAAGGGGCTAGGTGCTTGCATCGTTAACCAAGAGAAAAGAAAAAGGGAAAGAAAGAAAAAGAGATAAAGAAAAAGAAGAAAAAAGAAAAGAAAGGAAGAAAATAGAATGGGGGTAGAAATTGGTGGAAGTGTGTGGAAGGAAAAAGAAAAGAAAAAAGAAAAAGGAAAAAGGAAAAAGAAAGGAGAGGAAAAGGAAAAAGGAAAAGAAAGAAAAAAAAGGAAAAAAAAAGAAAAAGGAAATTACCTGGGCCAAATTCCGGATTCAGGAAAAACCCCAATATTATTTATTTAGTAAAATCTCGACTAATTTAGAAAAATCTTCAAAAATTCTCTAAAATAGAAAATATTACATTAAGGAACAATGTGAAATCGGTTTCAAGAAATTCAATTTTGTTTGCAAATTAAAAATCCTAAAATCAATTAACGATACTGGTTGACACCGATTTTAGAAGATTTTAAAAAATAATTCAGAAAAATTCCAAAAAATCATCAAACATCTCAAATATTGAAAATCAGTATTAAAACTGAAACTGGTTAAGTCTAGCTATCAGAAAGATTAAATCGAGCAGTGCACAGTATACAGGAAAGAAATCGAGTCTAATACGAAATAATAATAAAATAGCAATAAAAGAAAAGTAAATACGGGAAAATATAGAAAAATATGAATGATAAATCGGGATACATATCCGGGTATGTATTCCCAGGACGGATTTTGAAAAATAATTCAGAAAAATTCTAGAAAATCATCAAACATCTCAAATATTGAAAATCAGTATTTAAAACTGAAACTGGTTAAGTCTGGCTATCAGAAAGATCAAATCGAGCAGTGCACAGTATAAAGGAAAGAAATCGAGTCTAATACAAAATAATAATAAAATAGCAATAAAACAGACGTAAATACGAGAAAAATATAGAAAAATATGAATGATAAATCGGGATACATATCCGTGTATGTATTCCCAGGACGGAGTGTTGCAATCTACCCAACTCACAAAAATTTGTCCTCAAATTTTTGATAAGGGGGAGATAAACACAAAAAATAGGGACCCGGATTATACCAACCAAGATATGAATATCTGGGGTAACACTAACAAATGGCATCTTCTATTCTCAAGTAACTTTCTTAGGGGCATGCCTATTTCAAAATACTAGAATTAAGGATATTGCCTTGTTCCACAGAGTCTAAACACTTCTGCCTACTTTGGCCATCAGCACTTGGTATATAATGAGTTTGGCTGTAGTTTTAACCTTGAGTGATCCAATATGTGACCTCTCGTCAACATATCTTCTGAGCTAGGATATGTGTAAATACATTGTGCATTCTTTCCAGTAATATCTCCTACTCGTTTCAGAATTTTGAATGAGCCAATATCTCAAATTCAGCTTTCCGTAATTACTGAATCGTATCATTCCCTTAGTCGGGGATATCTTTAAGAATATGTGTTCACCTGTTCTGAATTCTAACAGCCTCCTACTAGAATCTATCCAACTCTTATGCCAGCTCTGTGATGACTGGAGGTATCCTCGAATAATTCTGACTTTATCTATTGTCTGGATAAAGTCTCTGGCCCAGATGTCTTCTTTTACTAACTTCATCCCCTCATAACGGGGACCTAGATTTATGATATATAAGACTTCGAATGATGTTATTTTGGATATTGATGATTGAGAATTTACCTGCACACAAAAATACGGAATTTCAGATCTTAAGGATAAAGAGTGCAAGTACTCAATACTACCGCAATAGCAAGTGGCTATGCGCGTCATGATCCATAAGGAGGACTAGCGATGGAAGCTTTTTTTTAGCAAATTCTCTTTAAAGTTACAATCAATGTTTAAAGATCTTCTTTTGGTTCTTGTAAAGAAAAGAGAAAAATGAAGTTACAGTTAAGTTAGGAAGAAGGTGGTAGATTGAGAAGGTGGAAAAAATAGAAAATAGATATCTATAAAGAAATAAAAAAGAGTGATAAAAGAGTTGGGTGTTGATGGTGTTGGTGATCTAAACTAAAGAAATAAAAGAAAAGAAGAAATGATTAAAGAAATACTTATCTCCTCTGCTTGATGACTTACCTAGACCCTTGCATGTTCTACCTTACTTCGGAGGCGTTCAACGTATAACCCATAAGATCGAGCTCAGTCCTCATTCGCATTACATCATCAAGACGAATAAGAATGAAATGATACGATATCTTGAGGAGGAGAAAACATCATGAAATATCAGCGTCACTCATACAAACATGGCTATATTGATGCTTTGAGGTTCACTTGGACATTTATCAAAACCAAAAGAGAAAAAGTAGAAATAGAAGAAGAACATATAAACAAGAAAAAATATAAAGATGTTACCTTTGATTACTTGTAGAAACGATGAAAGAAAGGAGGAGGTTACATCGGTGTCACTCTCAACATAAGCCTCTCTCTTACTTACATGAATCTCAGTCTAATCTATACTTACAAAGAAATAAAAATTACATAAAAAGAAAATAAAAACCTACACTAAAAAGAATGAAAAAGTAGCCTAAAATCTATCTCTGCATGGTCGCTCTCTATGGTCTCTGAAAAACCCAATATTTATAGGCAAAACCCAATATAGGAGAGCGTAGAAGATAGAAAAAGCAAACGCTCCCCCAACAACCATCAAGAGGGTGTGGCCAGGCGGCCACACCCTGTTGGCGGTACTCCCCCACTTCGCGATATGCTTTTATCTGTGGTAGATTTCCCATTTCAGCTTCTAAATTTGACGAAAGCGGCCTTTGATCTTAGGCTTTAACTAATATATTTGTAGCGATTTGTTCTAACTGGTTTTCTACCGATCTGATTTGCCCTGATTTTCTGAGTTCAAATTAATTCTAAATTAAATTAGAATAATGATGGGCTTTTGGGCTCGTTTCTCTTTCCTTTCTTCTAGCAATGGGCCTTCATATAAATTAGACAAAAATTAGGATTAGAAATAGAGTTTATTATATAAAAAGTATGAGAATATGATAATAATTATGCAATATTAGCGACTGATCACACTCCCATACCTATCTTTTGCTCGTCCTTGAGTAAAACAATAAAACTAAACTAAAAAATTATTAGACCACTTTCGCGCAGGTCACGCGATTGCACTGAGTTTGTGCAACAAGCCGTTAAACCTCTAGATTCCCCCTAGAGGACGAATTTTATCTTATGAGGGTTTTCAGTGGATTACACCCACAAAATCCATAAAGAAAGAGAAATAAATTGTTAGTATTTTCGAAAACACATTTCGAAAGAGAAAAATATTTGAAATATTATTGTAAGAATTAAGTTAATTTATAAGTTATAAGAAAACTGAATTTTTCATTCCTAAACTTAGTCTCTATTCAAAAATTTGTTATCAATCAAAGTAAGGAGTCAAATTGTACTTCTCATCTAGTTTATTAATTTACCCTAAGTCATATGCACCTTTGTGACTGTGAAAACTTTGACTAAGGGCTCTTTAACTCTAACTCTTATGCCTTATTTATTTATTATTTTTTTATTTTTGGTGGTAATATTCCTTAGCTCTATTAGGCTTTCTAATATGCCTATGTAACGAGCTTTTAATCGGTGACTCTCAAACCAAACAGTCTTAGGGCACCGGGTAAGAAGACACCCCAAGGACTTAAGGACTCGAGCAAACAAGATCACAAAATTAAGGATTTTATTATATGAACCGCTTTTAGGTGTGAATACTTATGTTTTATGAGGAACAAATACGCAGCTTAATCAGAAGATTTTTTTATATATATATTTATTTTTCTTTTTCTTTTTTTTTTTTTTAATAAGACATAAGAATCTTTATTTTTGAATCCTAAGTGTGTAAGTGTATAAAGCATGCATATATTATCAAGGTAAAGATCAAGACTAAACTATTTTCACAAATTTTTCTTCCTAATCTTAGAATCAAACAAATAATCTTATTTTGACCAAGTATAAGAAATCCTAATTATGATTCTCCTATTTCTTAAAATTGTCTTAATTTCTTACAAAAAATATGTCAAAATATTGTTTCTATTTTCAAAAAGTTTTTTTAAAAGTAAAGAAAATGTTAATAATAATTTTTATTTTTTAATAAAAAGGAAAACCTAAGTTATGTTTGAAGCCTCCCCCATACCTATCTTATGCATTGTCCTGAATGTATGAATTAATGCATAGATGCATAAAAAAGAAGAAAGGGAAGGAAAATATTATCTTAAGGTGGTGGTTCCAGTGGTGATTTGATTGGTCCACGAAAGGCGGCCCAACTGAATTTGCGTGGAGTTCGGAGAAACCCACCAGAAATCATTCTAATATAACCCACCAAAATGATGTATATATGAATGATTTTAATTAAGAATTTTACCCCATCTAATTTTCAAATTTCACAAATAATTTCAGAGTCAATTTTATCAACACTCTTGTCCCAAAATGGAGTGTAAAAAGATGGAATGATTGACTTGAACTTAGGAAGTACATGAACTAATACCAACTCAGGAAAGAGACTTAAGTCAAGTAAAGATTCAGAAGTCGAGATGGTTCAGGAAGTGAGTCCAAATCAAGAAGTTGAAACTCAAGTCTACATTCCCCACAATGGAATGTGACTTTCTAAGATTGGTGATTCAAGTTCAAGAATGACAGGTGTGGGAATCAAAATTGACTCTAAAATATTACTCAAGTTGCGTAACAAAACAGGAGTCAATATTGATTCAGGAATTTAAACTGGCTCACAAATTTGAAAATCTAGGTCACATTTCTCATTGAGTTCAATTTCATAAAAATGAGAACTTGCCAATTTGTCAATGGGACTTTCAAAAGTATGAAATTGCTCAAGTTTAATATAATAATCATAAAAAATGGCGATTCAATTTCATGATGATTGGCACAGGATCCAATGTTGACTCGAAAAAAAGATTGAAATTAGGTGAAGACACCGGAGTCATTATTGAACCAGGAAGTAGAATTGAATCACCAAGTTTAGGTTCAGGATCATATTCATTCTCAAGTTCAATATCAGGAAAGGGATAACTTGTCAAAATGTCAATTTCGTTTTCAAAATTTAGGGTTTGGGCAAGTTCAAAAGGGTGTGCTAAAATGGAATCTTTTTTCCAAAATAACATGATTCTTTTGCTCTAACAGAATGGTTAGCGACATCAAAAATGGTCAAACGGTAAGAATGGAGAGTTTGGACCATTATATCTATGTCATGATTACGAGCGATTTGAGCCTGAGTCATGGCTTCAAGCATCTTTTTATAGTCGATTGGTTCATCATTTTGTTGCGATTGGACTTGAAAAGATAAAGTTTTATTTTAGAATTTATGGTGAAATTGTGAATCCGTCAGATTTTGTGATTGTTCCGTGGACTCACGCATACTCATTTTCAAGATTGACGGTTTTCTATTTTGAACTGGTGGAACTGAGTATGAATCTTGGAAATATTATGGACAAGATGGATAAGGAGGACAAGTTGGTTGAAAATTGGACTTGGGGAGGTGAATCCCCATTGACTCTGTAAAGAGTTAAAATTATATTGAAAATTATGGTCATAAGATTGGGGGCATAGGTTATATTGATTCGGATAAGACCAATCCAGCACACTAGGTTAGTTAAAGTTATGTTATGTCGGGTTGGTAATATTCGAAAAAGAGGTCGGGGTGTAATATGAATTACCATTAAAATTAGAAAAATTATTGTTATAAGCCATATCACACAGGAAATGTCAAACACAAACAAAGAAAAACAAACAAATAAGCAAATAAATAAAAAGAAAAAAAATCTAACCTAAGTTAGGGGAAATCTTAGACCTAAACGACTCCTAACTGGTTAGACTGTCCACGGTGGGTATATTGCTGAATCTGATCACAAGTTAATCGACCAGGTAGGGGTAAGATTGGTGGGAGGTATCCGTGCTTAAAGCAACGGGCCTAATTATGCCAAACCACCAGCCTTCAGGATTTCGCACCTCAATCCCCAACCTTAGACACCGATTTGGTAAGAGTCAAATTCAAATCAACTTTCCCCTTAAGGCCAGTCTCCTATTTTAGTCCAAGATGTCCCTAGAGCCAACGTCTACTCAGTTTTAATTAGGCTTGGGTTAGTGAGTGAGGAGATTGTTTGTGGGCTAAGAGAGGGTAATGACTTTCCCACCTTATCTTGTTTATAGACAAGCCCTTAAATCAATTTAGTGCAATGTGTGCAAGATATAGAAAAGTAACATACGAAAGCAAATATCACCCAAGAATGTTTACTAAACTATATGCTATGCATACGTACCTTTTGCTCCAGCTCTCTTCAACAGTAAAGTAAAATGTAAACGAATTAGACACGTGCCTAAATGCAAAGTCTAAACCATTTTTTAGCATTTAATAAATATCAATTTGCTGTTGAGGTTAGAAAGTATGTACAGTAAGTTATTTAAGAAAATAAATAGCTACAGAAATTTTGCTTTGCAATTCAACTAACCTGCAAAAAATATGTTAGTAGTTCACTCAGATTGCCACTGGAATGTAGCAAATCTGAAGGCTTCTGGGCTCTGCTTTCTTAAGCAGAGTCCAGGGCCACTTATATGTCCACTGCAGTAAAAATTTCTTGTTGTTAAACCTGTACATTAAGAACAAAGAAGAAGGTTAACCAAAAATATAAACTTAAAAAGAGAATTACTTACCGTTCCTCCCCGGCAACGGCGCCAAAATTTAATTGAGGTTTTACCTGCACACAAAAATACATAATTTTAGATCTTAAGGATAAAGAGTGCAAGTACTCAATACTACCACAATAGTAAGTGGCTATGCCGGTCGTGATCCACAAGGAGGTACTAGCGATGGAAGCTTTTTTTAGCAAGTTCTCTTTTAAGTTACAATCAATGGTTAAAAATCTTCTTTTAGTTCTTGTAAAGAAAAGAGAAAAATAGAGTTACAGTTAAGTTAGGAAGAAGGTGGTAGATTGTGAAAGTAGAGAAAATGGAAAATAATATCTATAAAGAAATCGAAAAGAGTGATAAAGAATTGGGTGTTGATGGTGTTTGTGATTAAACTAAAGAAATAAAAGAAAAGAAAGAAAAGATTAAAGAAATACTTACCTCCTCTAGTTGATGACTTACCTGGAACCCTTGCATGTTCTACCTTACTTCGGAGGCGTTCAACGCATAATCTATAAGATCGAGCTCTGTCCTCATTCGCATTACATCATCAATACGAACAAGAATGAAATGATACGACATCTTGAGGAGGAGAACATCATCATGAAATATCGGCAGCACTCATACAAACATGGCTATATTGATGTTTCGAGGTTCACTTGGACATTTATCAAACCAAAAGAGGAAAAGTAGAAATAGAAGAAGAACATATAAATAAGAAAAAAAATATAAAGATGTTACCTATGATTACTTATAGAAACGATGAAAGAAAGGAGGAGGGTACATCGGTGTCACTCTCAACATAAGCCTCTCTCTCTTATTTACATGAATCTCAGTTTAACCTATGCTTACAAAGAAATAAAAATTACATAAAAAGAAAATAAAAACCTACATTAAAATGAATGAAAAAGTAGCCAAAAATTTATCTCTGCATGGTCCTCTCTGTGGTCTCTGAAAAACCCAGTACTTATAGGCAAAACCTAAGATAGAAGAGCGTACGAAGATAGGGGAAGCAAACACTCCCCCAAAAACCATCAAAAAGTCGCGAAAATGTGGCTTTTGCCGTGTTTTCACGGCCAGGGTGTGGCCACCTGGCCACACCCTGTTGGCGGTACTCTCTGGCTTCACAATTTGCTTTTATCTATGGTAGATTTTCTATTTCAGCTTCTGAATTGACGAAAACGGCCTTTGATCTTGGGCTTTAACCAATAGATTTGTAGCGATTTGTTCTAACTGGATTTCAACCAATCTGATTTGCTCTGATCTGCCCTTATTTTCTGAATTCAAATTAATTCTGAATTAAATCAGAATTTTGATGGGCTTTTGGGCTCGTTTCTCTTTCCTTTCTTCTAGCAATGAGCCTGCATATAAATTAGACAAAAATTAGGGCTAAAAGTAGAGTTTATTATATAATAAGTATGAAAATATGATAATAATTATGCAATATCAGCGACCGATCAACTGATCTGGTAACTGTTATGATAGATAAACTCTAATAGAGGAATATAATCTTTCCTAGATCTGTGAACTCTATCATATAGACCCGTAACAGTCTTCAAGAATCTGTATAGTCCATTTTGACTGCCCGTTAATCTGAGAGTGATAAGAAATACTAAATTTAAGATGAGTCCCCAAACTTTTTTGAGGACTCTCCTAGAAATGAAACCTGAATCTCGTGTCTCTGTCTGATAAGTTACTAACTGAAACTCCGTGCAGATGAACTATCTCTCATGTATTCACCTGCCAGAACTTCTGTACACTGACTCACTCTGAATAATATGAAATGAAAAGACTTGGCGAGGTGATCAAAATTACTCAATTGCATTATCCCTTTTTGGACTGCTAGGAGGAGCCATGAAGAAATCAATATTGATGAAATCCAAAATAGTATGTTCCTGACAGAGAGTATTGTAATACAATTCTTAGATG
Organism: Agave tequilana; assembly: GCA_038442645.1. NCBI lineage: Eukaryota > Viridiplantae > Streptophyta > Magnoliopsida > Asparagales > Asparagaceae > Agave > Agave tequilana. The sequence goes on from JAVJIF010015734.1 coordinate 79,823, forward strand.
TCCTGCATGCTTTCTGTCATTCTGTGATTAGGCCAAAATATCATCAATAAATATTATGACAATTTTACCTAAGAAAATAAGAAAACTCGATTCATCAATCAAATTCATAAAGACTGGTAGGCGTTGGTTTCTTAAAGGACATGATCAAGAATTCCCAATGAACATAGCGACTCTGAAATGCTATTTTCTGAATATCAGTGCTATTTTTTGGATATCTTCTTTTCTATCTTTAACTGATAATAACCAGACTGCAAATTGATTCTGAGAATGCCTGAGCTCCATGAAGTTAATCAAAGAGATCACAACCGTTCCTGGAGAAATATTAATAGAAAATTCCATAGTTTTTTAGGCAGAAGTCCTGATATTACATCGAATATATCCATAATTCATTTCATATGGGTGTCCCTTTCTTCTTGACTTTTGTAATGGCATAATATATCTGGTGCTTCTTCATGATCAATTCTCGTTCTATGATAAATTAAGTTTGTGGTTGATATGGCATTTTAAGAATTACTTCCTCATTTTGACAATCAATAACTTAATGGTATATACTGAGCCATCCTAGAATCGTGTTGTATCCCCTAGTGTCTAGTACAAGCATACCTATTTTCTAATCTCCTATTATAAAGTTCTACAGTACAATCTATACAGATCCCATTAGCAGCGACTATCTCATACCCTGTGTTCATCTCCCATTGACCACCCATACATACTAGAGTAGAATGCAAGCAGTAAAACTATCTAATATAAAATAAAACCATGTCCTGAATCAAAAGGCACTAGAACAGGGTTAGAATGGTCCATATCTTACCTGCCATTACTTTTTCCAAAAGCTTCAGCCTCATCTACGGTTAAGTTATAAGCTTGACCTTTCTGAGCTTGGTTGATCGCTCGTTGCTGAGGAGCGATTGAAGTCCCTCTACCCATTGGTGCTGAGTTTCCTCTGACGAGTGGTGCTGGGAATGCTAGTAAGGCTGAGAGGCTGTTCCCGATTCTTTTATGTGGACACTCTCCGAATGAGTGGTTGTTGGAGCCACAGGCCAGACATAGCCTGTTGGCCCTTCGACAGTTCTTACGAGAGTGACCGGGCTTATGGCAAAAATTACAAATAGAATAGCAAGGAGGAGGTCAGACTATCTAAAGAGGAATAGGTTGAAACGACTGAAGAGCAGATTGAAATGGTCGTTTGGTTGTCAAAGCACCCATAGGTCTAACTGAGTTCTTTCTGTCCATCTATTGAAAACGTTGTTCATGGCCTTGTTCTGCATTTGATATCGGTTCTTCTCCTCCAGTCCTTATTCCATTCTCGAGCTATAGTGAGGACTTGGGAATAGGTTTTGAATTGCTGGGGAATTAGAAACATTTGTATATCCATTTTAACCCCTGCTGGAATCTACTAGCCCGCTTTTCTTCATCTGCTATCATATACTATGCAAATCGGCTCAGCCTCAGGAACTCTATGGCATACTCACCGACAGATTTGGTATTGTTCCATTGCTAGAGTCGGATGAACTATTCCTCCATTTCTTTCTGAGCTGTGATTGAGAAGAATCTATCATAGAAACTTTTACAGAACTGGTCCCAGGTGATGGGTTTATCTGGTCTCGCTTCTTCAGCCAACCACCAAGTTTTGGTTACATTCTTCAATTGTATCTTCGCGATTTCTACCAAGTCTTCCTTTGGGATTTGGGATGCTCTTAAAAGATCGGCGGTGTTAATAAGCCACTGCTCAGCATCTAAAGGTTTCTCTGCTCCCGTGAAAACCAATAGCTGTAACCATCTGAAATCAAAAACACTGCCCAGTCTCTGCTTTTTAAGGGCTGCTAACAAACCTTGGTGAAGGAAATCTGTCTGTTTCTGTTGATTTTTCATCATACCCTTAAAAATCCTCATTAAATCAATATTGTCTCTAGAAGGACCGTTCTATGATATATTGGGACCGTTACAACTTCCCTATCTATCCATATCTAAGTTGGTAGAAAGACGTTGGGTAATTGAAAGTGAAAGAATGGAAGGGGTTCAGGAAACAAAAGAAAGGACTATCAAGAAGGAATAGATAACTTTGTACTTATAGTTGGATTGTATAACCATGATTCACGCATTTCAGTTGCAAATTTCTTTACCATTAATTTGTCGTCTGGATGTACTGAAGAAGTGAGACCCTAGGCTCTGATGCCACCCTACAATGTCCCGATCCCACGGATACAGAGACTTTACTGCGATATATATAGTAAGGTAAAAATACCCTCACGTGTGTACACTAAGCATCAATATATGTAAGAATTAGAATTCGAATGTACATGGTGTTATACATTTCAATAGAAAATTATATATATAGAGTTATCACAGAGATGTTATATAATATTACAAACGTATTACGTCACTTGGAGGCGTAAAGTATGATGTAAAAATATGAACATTGAAAAATACCTAGAGGGAGGGGTGAATAGGTGTAAGTGCTAATCTAATAAACTAAATGCAAACTAAGTGCGCTAAATGCGGAAGCTAATGCAAATCTTGCAACACACTTAATACAATCCAACAAGTGTAGCCGAATTCCCCTTGCGAGGCTCTGGACTAACTCCTCTTGATTCCCCTTGAAATGGGTTGAGGCGCTATGTGAAGCTCTTGTTGGATGAGTATAAGTTAGGCACACACACAAGCAATCCAAGCAATATGAAATGCACACAATCAAGCCAAGCATATAAGAATGAATTGCAATATAAAAGATGCAAGGCAACACAAGCAATATATAAGATATGTCTGCAATGAAAAAAATGATGCTTGAATGAAATAATGCTTGCACAAAGTAAGAGAGTAGAGTTGAGAGAAATTGGATCAAACGCTAACACAAAGATTTGTTTCGAGGTTCGAGTACCCAACTCTACATCCCCGCCTACACCACCGTGTAGGATTTTCCAATCCACTATAGGAGTACCGAACTCCACTCTCAACCTTACAAAGCCACCGAGGCTATACAACCACAATCCACCTCTACCGAAGAGGGATACGGCCCGTAGCCAACAACAAACAATAATAACAACAACCTCTACCGAAGAGGCTCACAACAAACACAATCACCTCTACCAAAGAGGAATCCAAACCAATACCACTCCGATCACCTCTACCGGAGAGGGATTCACAAAAGCAAGGAGGGTTTACAATAAGTGGTTACAAAGACCACAAACACAATCTTTCTTTCTTTTCTCTTTTCTTTTCCACAAAAACAAGATCCTAAATAGATTAGGATAGGTGTAGCTCAAGTGTGGAAACAAGGTGTTTTTGGAAACCAGCAACAAAGAAAAACTACTTGGGAAATCACTTGTAAATGATAGAAAATGAAAAACAAAACAATCTCCCAAAACCCTAGCTTTCTTTGATTTTCTAAAAACCCAAAAACAAATAAGATGAAATCTTTTTGGCTTAAAAACTCTTTTAAAAACTCTTTTAAACACTAGAGAAAGTCTGAAATTTTTAGCTCTAAAAATCTTAGCCAAAACAATGGAGAAATGGGGTATATATAGCCCCTAGGAAAAACTAGCCGTTAGGCTGATGTGGCAGCCTGACAGGCTGCCGGTCGACCGGTCCGGTCGACCGCCAACGGTCAAAAATGTGACCGTTGGGCAATAGCGGTCGACCGGCCCGGTCGACCGAAACATCCTGAGAGCAGAACTCTCATCTCGGTCGACCGGCCCGGTCGACCGTCCCAGAGACTCCAAAACGTGCACAGACTTGTGCACGTCGGTCGACCGTCCGGTCGACCGGCCTATGGTGCGGTCGACCGGTCCGGTCGACCGACTTGGCCTGTCAGCCAGTCCTCAGTTCTGCACAGATACGGGATTTGAAAATAGGTCTTTTCACTCAATAAAAATCCCATAAATTCACAGTAAATCAAAAAAATAGTTTTAATCACAATAAAAGGATACTCATGTATAGTCAATAGTTTGGATAAGATGGTCATATACATGAAGTTAAACATGAACACATGAAAACTTGAAAATCACGAAAGACTAAATTTTCATAACAACAATTTTCAATTCAAGGTATATGTATGAATTGTCAACACAATAAGTATACATACATATCCCTAAACACAATTTGAGTCCATATATATAGATTTGCATGAAAGGCAAATGACTCAAGGGGTATACATGTATATCTTAATGTTTTGGCAAAATAAACATATACATGAAATCAAAACTCATATAAATCCAAAAATATGAATACAAGTCTAAAATGTATGGATCATCAAAACTAGATTATACTAGCACATCTAATGGGTTCAAATAAGCATTCAAGCTCAAACATATATAGATTTATTTGTGGCCCACTATATGTACAAGTATAATTCCTAGTCTTAATGAAAACTAACATCTAAACAAGTAACCTTAACATGAAGCATCAAAACACAATATAAAAATCATCATGATAAAACTAAGACATGATTACTATGTAAATTCACATGTATTAGATTCATGATGTACATTATAGCTTAAACAAACGGTGAGAACACTAAATGTGAATCAAATAAGCATGTGTGTCTCAAATACTATACATGTATGTCAAGGATCTAATAAACATGGAATGAACATACTAATCCATAGACAATGAAACATGCTATAAAACATCAAAACATGCTATAAGCAATGAAATGGAAAGCATGTAAACAATAAATGGGAGTAAAGGATTGTTACCAAAACCGAAGAAGCAACTCTCCTTGTCTCCAAAACATGGTGGTCCTCTCCACCAAACCTTCCCTTGAAAGTGATGCATCCATTTGATTTCCTTTAAGTCCGGAACGCATCCACTCCAAGGTGTCATCACTCTCACGTCATGTGAGAGCCCACACCTACATCAAAAATAATAGGAGGGGTGGTCTTTGGTACCCATACCTTCTTGTTGGGTCCATGGGGGTTAGTCTCATTTCTAACCCAAACAAAATTCTTTGCTAAATTAGGAGTATGTAATCTATCATAACAAAATTTAGCAAGGTGGCCCCTACGTCCACAATGTGTACAAGTGTACACATGAGCATACATGGTGTGATGGTGTTCGTGAGGAGCATGTGTATGCCATGGAGGGTGTGCATGCATAGAAGATGGAACTCGTTTCTTTCGAACCAAGGATTCCAAGCGTGTATGGTTCTTAGCACATTGGCTCATAGTGGAGCCCAAACAATCTACTCTCTTCTTTAACATACAAATATCATCATTGATCCTAGAAGAAGAGGTACATGCATTAGGTAGACTAGATGAAGAAGCTACACTAGCATGGCAAACATGTGCATCCATCTTATTTTGCAAAACAATGTTTTTCTTTAAACACACATCTAAATCATTTGAAATAGAAATAATTTTATTTTCAAATCAACATTCTCTTTTAAAACAAAATCAATTTTTGAAGACAAGTTTTCATTTTTCTTCAAAGAACATGGCAATCATTTTTATTTTTCAAAAACTCATTTTCTTTAAGTGCAAGACCAAGTTGAGATTTAATGAATCCCTTTCATTAGCAATCTCCTCTTTCTCTTGCAAAACAATATCAAGTCTAGCAATCAAATTTTTATTTTCATTATTAATGCCTAGACTCTTCTTTTTCAACAAGTTATATTTTTCTATTAGTTTTTCACAAACAATAGATAGTTCTTCATTTAAAGCATGGGATCAACAAAATCATTTGAAGAACTAGCACAATCATTACTATCTAGTTGAGTTTCCGATTGTACCTCAAGGGAGTCATTCCCTTGGACCATGTAGCATTGTTGAGGTTCGGATTCTCCACTAGATTCCTCTTCTTGTTGGATTTGGACTTGAAGCTTGGAGGTGTTGGTGGTTGTCAATTTGTTCCACACTACAAAAGCGGAATCAAAGTTAGAAACACATAAAAGATAATCTTTAGATAAAGTGCTTCTAATGGCCTCTAGGGCTTGTGCATTGGCCCCTATATGATTGCAATCACCAAGATAACATCTCTTGGTGGCGGCAAGAAAGACATGCAAACCTAGGGTTTTTAGGTACATGGACATCCTATACTTCGAAACATCAATGTTGGAAGGGTCAAAGCTAGGAGGGGTCATGAAGTCCATGGTAAACTATATATGAATGTGCAAATGAGATTAGCAAGCAAATGGATCACTCCTAGGATGTTAAGCCTAAGTATCAGGAGCACTAGCTCTGATACCAATTGAAAAACACCTAGAGGGGGGGTGAATAGGTGTAAGTGCTAATCTAATAAACTAAGTGCGCTAAATGCGGAAGCTAATGCAAATCTTGCAACACACTTAATACAATCCAACAAGTGTAGCCGAATTCCCCTTGCGAGGCTCTGGACTAACTCCTCTTGATTCCCCTTGAAATGGGTTGAGGCGCTATGTGAAGCTCTTGTTGGATGAGTATAAGTTAGGCACACACACAAGCAATCCAAGCAATATGAAATGCACACAATCAAGCCAAGCATATAAGAATGAATTGCAATATAAAAGATGCAAGGCAACACAAGCAATATATAAGATATGTCTGCAATGAAAAAAATGATGCTTGAATGAAATGATGCTTGCACAAAGTAAAGAGAGTAGAGTTGAGAGAAATTGGATCAAACGCTAACACAAAGATTTGTTTCGAGGTTCGAGTACCCAACTCTACATCCCCGCCTACACCACCGTGTAGGATTTCCCAATCCACTATAGGAGTACCGAACTCCTCTCTCAACCTTACAAAGCCACCGAGGCTATACAACCACAATCCACCTCTACCGAAGAGGGATACGGCCCGTAGCCAACAACAAACAATAACAACAAACACCTCTACCGAAGAGGCTCACAACAAACACAATCACCTCTACCAAAGAGGAATCCAAACCAATACCACTCCGATCACCTCTACCGAAGAGGGATTCACAAAAGCAAGGAGGGTTTACAATAAGTGGTTACAAAGACCACAAACACAATCTTTCTTTCTTTTCTCTTTTCTTTTCAACAAAAACAAGATCCTAAATAGATTAGGATAGGTGATACCTCAAGTGTGGAAACAAGGTGTTTTTGGAAACCAGCAACAAAGAAAAACTACTTGGGAAATCACTTGTAAATGATAGAAAATGAAAAACAAAACAATCTCCCAAAACCCTAGCATTCTTTGATTTTCCAAAAACCCAAAAACAAATAAGATGAAATCTTTTTGGCTTAAAAACTCTTTTAAAAACTCTTTTAACACTAGAGAAAGTCTGAAATTTTTAGCTCTAAAAATCTTAGCCAAAACAATGGAGAAATGGGGTATATATAGCCCCTAGGAAAAACTAGCCGTTAGGCTGATGTGGCAGCCTGACAGGCTGCCGGTCGACCGGTCCGGTCGACCGCCAACGGTCAAAAATGTGACCGTTGGGCAATAGCGGTCGACCGGCCCGGTCGACCGAAACATCCTGAGAGCAGAACTCTCATCTCGGTCGACCGGCCCGGTCGACCGTCCAATACGTGCACAGACTTGTGCACGTCGGTCGACCGTCCCGGTCGACCGGCCTATGGTCCGGTCGACCGTTCCGGTCGACCGACTTGGCCTGTCAGCCAGTCCTCAGTTCTGCACAGATACAGGATTTGAAAATAGGTCTTTTCACTCAATAAAAATCCCATAAATTCACAGTAAATCAAAAAAATAGTTTTAATCACAATAAAAGGATACTCATGTATAGTCAATAGTTTGGATAAGATGGTCATATACATGAAGTTAAACATGAACACATGAAAACTTGAAAATCACGAAAGACTAAATTTTCATAACAACAATTTTCAATTCAAGGTATATGTATGAATTGTCAACACAATAAGTATACATACATATCCCTAAACACAATTTGAGTCCATATATATAGATTTGCATGAAAGGCAAATGACTCAAGGGGTATACATGTATATCTTAATGTTTTGGCAAAATAAACATATACATGAAATCAAAACTCATATAAATCCAAAAATATGAATACAAGTCTAAAATGTATGGATCATCAAAACTAGATTATACTAGCACATCTAATGGGTTCAAATAAGCATTCAAGCTCAAACATATATAGATTTATTTGTGGCCCACTATATGTACAAGTATAATTCCTAGTCTTAATGAAAACTAACATCTAAACAAGTAACCTTAACATGAAGCATCAAAACACAATATAAAAATCATCATGATAAAACTAAGACATGATACTATGTAAATTCACATGTATTAGATTCATGATGTACATTATAGCTTAAACAAACGGTGAGAACACTAAATGTGAATCAAATAAGCATGTGTGTCTCAAATACTATACATGTATGTCAAGGATCTAATAAACATGGAATGAACATACTAATCCATAGACAATGAAACATGCTATAAAACATCAAAACATGCTATAAGCAATGAAATGGAAAGCATGTAAACAATAAATGGGAGTAAAGGATTGTTACCAAAACCGAAGAAGCAACTCTCCTTGTCTCCAAAACATGGTGGTCCTCTCCACCAAACCTTCCCTTGAAAGTGATGCATCCATTTGATTTCCTTTAAGTCCGGAACGCATCCACTCCAAGGTGTCATCACTCTCACGTCATGTGAGAGCCCACACCTACATCAAAAATAATAGGAGGGGTGGTCTTTGGTACTCATACCTTCTTGTTGGGTCCATGGGGGTTAGTCTCATTTCTAACCCAAACAAAATTCTTTGCTAAATTAGGAGTATGTAATCTATCATAACAAAATTTAGCAAGGTGGCCCCTACGTCCACAATGTGTACAAGTGTACACATGAGCATACATGGTGTGATGGTGTTCGTGAGGAGCATGTGTATGCCATGGAGGGTGTGCATGCATAGAAGATGGAACTCGTTTCTTTCGAACCAAGGATTCCAAGCGTGTATGGTTCTTAGCACATTGGCTCATAGTGGAGCCCAAACAATCTACTCTCTTCTTTAACATACAAATATCATCATTGATCCTAGAAGAAGAGGTACATGCATTAGGTAGACTAGATGAAGAAGCTACACTAGCATGGCAAACATGTGCATCCATCTTATTTTGCAAAACAATGTTTTTCTTTAAACACACATCTAAATCATTTGAAATAGAAATAATTTTATTTTTCAAATCACATTCTCTTTTAAAACAAAATCAATTTTTGAAGACAAGTTTTCATTTTTCTTCAAAAGAACATGGCAATCATTTTTATTTTTCAAAAACTCATTTTCTTTAAGTGCAAGACCAAGTTGAGATTTTAATGAATCCCTTTCATTAGCAATCTCCTCTTTCTCTTGCAAACAATATCAAGTCTAGCAATCAAATTTTTATTTTCATTTTTAATGCCTAGACTCTTCTTTTTCAACAAGTTATATTTTTCTATTAGTTTTTCACAAACAATAGATAGTTCTTCATTTAAAGCATGGGGATCAACAAAATCATTTGAAGAACTAGCACAATCATTACTATCTAGTTGAGTTTCTGATTGTACCTCAAGGGAGTCATTCCCTTGGACCATGTAGCATTGTTGAGGTTCGGATTCTCCACTAGATTCCTCTTCTTGTTGGATTTGGACTTGAAGCTTGGAGGTGTTGGTGGTTGTCAATTTGTTCCACACTACAAAAGCGGAATCAAAGTTAGAAACACATAAAAGATAATCTTTAGATAAAGTGCTTCTAATGGCCTCTAGGGCTTGTGCATTGGCCCCTATATGATTGCAATCACCAAGATAACATCTCTTGGTGGCGGCAAGAAAGACATGCAAACCTAGGGTTTTTAGGTACATGGACATCCTATACTTCCAAACATCAATGTTGGAAGGGTCAAAGCTAGGAGGGGTCATGAAGTCCATGGTAAACTATATATGAATGTGCAAATGAGATTAGCAAGCAATGGATCACTCCTAGGATGTTAAGCCTAAGTATCAGGAGCACTAGCTCTGATACCAATTGAAAAACACCTAGAGGGGGGGTGAATAGGTATAAGTGCTAATCTAATAAACTAAATGCAAACTAAGTGCGCTAAATGCGGAAGCTAATGCAAATCTTGCAACACACTTAATACAATCCAACAAGTGTAGCCGAATTCCCCTTGCGAGGCTCCGGACTAACTCCTCTTGATTCCCCTTGAAATGGGTTGAGGCGCTATGTGAAGCTCTTGTTGGATGAGTATAAGTTAGGCACACACACAAGCAATCCAAACAATATGAAATGCACACAATCAAGCCAAGCATATAAGAATGAATTGCAATATAAAAGATGCAAGGCAACACAAGTAATATATAAGATATGTCTGCAATGAAAAAAATGATGCTTGAATGAAATGATGCTTGCACAAAGTAAAGAGAGTAGAGTTGAGAGAAATTGGATCAAACGCTAACACAAAGATTTGTTTCGAGGTTCGAGTACCCAACTCTACATCCCCGCCTACACCACCGTGTAGGATTTCCCAATCCACTATAGGAGTACCGAACTCCTCTCTCAACCTTACAAAGCCACCGAGGCTATACAACCACAATCCACCTCTACCGAAGAGGGATACGGCCCGTAGCCAACAACAAACAATAACAACAACAACCTCTACCGAAGAGGCTCACAACAAACACAATCACCTCTACCAAAGAGGAATCCAAACCAATACCACTCCGATCACCTCTACCGAAAAGGGATTCACAAAAGCAAGGAGGGTTTACAATAAGTGGTTACAAAGACCACAAACACAATCTTTCTTTCTTTTCTCTTTTCTTATCCACAAAACAAGATCCTAAATAGATTAGGATAGGTGATACCTCAAGTGTGGAAACAAGGTGTTTTTGGAAACCAGCAACAAAGAAAACTACTTGGGAAATCACTTGTAAATGATAGAAAATGAAAAACAAAACAATCTCCCAAAACCCTAGCTTTCTTTGATTTTCCAAAAACCCAAAAACAAATAAGATGAAATCTTTTTGGCTTAAAAACTCTTTTAAAAACTCTTTTAAACACTAGAGAAAGTCTGAAATTTTTAGCTCTAAAAATCTTAGCCAAAACAATGGAGAAATGGGGTATATATAGCCCCTAGGAAAAACTAGCCGTTAGGCTGATGTGGCAGCCTGACAGGCTGCCGGTCGACCGGTCCGGTCGACCGCCAACGGTCAAAAATGTGACCGTTGGGCAATAGCGGTCGACCGGCCCGGTCGACCGAAACATCCTGAGAGCAGAACTCTCATCTCGGTCGACCGGCCCGGTCGACCGTCCTAGGGACTCCAAAACGTGCACAGACTTGTGCACGTCGGTCGACCGTCCCGGTCGACCGGCCTATGGTGCGGTCGACCGGTCCGGTCGACCGACTTGGCCTGTCAGCCAGTCCTCAGTTCTGCACAGATACGGGATTTGAAAATAGGTCTTTTCACTCAATAAAAATCCCATAAATTCACAGTAAATCAAAAAAATAGTTTTAATCACAATAAAAGGATACTCATGTATAGTCAATAGTTTGGATAAGATGGTCATATACATGAAGTTAAACATGAACACATGAAAACTTGAAAATCACGAAAGATTAAATTTTCATAACAACAATTTTCAATTCAAGGTATATGTATGAATTGTCAACACAATAAGTATACATACATATCTCTAACACAATTTGAGTCCATATATATAGATTTGCATGAAAGGCAAATGACTCAAGGGGTATACATGTATATCTTAATGTTTTGGCAAAATAAACATATACATGAAATCAAAACTCATATAAATCCAAAAATATGAATACAAGTCTAAAATGTATGGATCATCAAAACTAGATTATACTAGCACATCTAATGGGTTCAAATAAGCATTCAAGCTCAAACATATATAGATTTATTTGTGGCCCACTATATGTACAAGTATAATTCCTAGTCTTAATGAAAACTAACATCTAAACAAGTAACCTTAACATGAAGCATCAAAACACAATATAAAAATCATCATGATAAAACTAAGACATGATTACTATGTAAATTCACATGTATTAGATTCATGATGTACATTATAACTTAAACAAACGGTGAGAACACTAAATGTGAATCAAATAAGCATGTGTGTCTCAAATACTATACATGTATGTCAAGGATCTAATAAACATGGAATGAACATACTAATCCATAGACAATGAAACATGCTATAAAACATCAAAACATGCTATAAGCAATGAAATGGAAAGCATGTAAACAATAAATGGGAGTAAAGGATTGTTATCAAAACCGAAGAAGCAACTCTCCTTGTCTCCAAAACATGGTGGTCCTCTCCACCAAACCTTCCCTTGAAAGTGATGCATCCATTTGATTTCCTTTAAGTCCGGAACGCATCCACTCCAAGGTGTCATCACTCTCACGTCATGTGAGAGCCCACACCTACATCAAAAATAATAGGAGGGGTGGCCTTTGGTACCCATACCTTCTTGTTGGGTCCATGGGGGTTAGTCTCATTTCTAACCCAAACAAAATTTTTTGCTTAATTAGGAGTATGTAATCTATCATAACAAAATTTAGCAAGGTGGCCCCTACGTCCACAATGTGTACAAGTGTACACATGAGCATACATGGTGTGATGGTGTTCGTGAGGAGCATGTGTATGCCATGGAGGGTGTGCATGCATAGAAGATGGAACTCGTTTCTTTCGAACCAAGGATTCCAAGCGTGTATGGTTCTTAGCACATTGGCTCATAGTGGAGCCCAAACAATCTACTCTCTTTTTTAACATACAAATATCATCATTGATCCTAGAAGAAGAGGTACATGCATTAGGTAGACTAGATGAAGAAGCTACACTAGCATGGCAAACATGTGCATCCATCTTATTTTGCAAAACAATGTTTTTCTTTAAACACACATCTAAATCATTTGAAATAGAAATAATTTTATTTTTCAAATCAACATTCTCTTTTACAACAAAATCAATTTTTGAAGACAAGTTTTCATTTTTCTTCAAAAGAACATGGCAATCATTTTTATTTTTCAAAAACTCATTTTCTTTAAGTGCAAGACCAAGTTGAGATTTTAATGAATCCCTTTCATTAGCAATCTCCTCTTTCTCTTGCAAAACAATATCAAGTCTAGCAATCAAATTTTTATTTTCATTATTAATGCCTAGACTTTTCTTTTTCAACAAGTTATATTTTTCTATTAGTTTTTCACAAACAATAGATAGTTCTTCATTTAAAGCATGGGGATCAACAAAATCATTTGAAAACTAGCACAATCATTACTATCTAGTTGAGTTTCCGATTGTACCTCAAGGGAGTCATTCCCTTGGACCATGTAGCATTGTTGAGGTTCGGATTCTCCACTAGATTCCTCTTCTTGTTGGATTTGGACTTGAAGCTTGGAGGTGTTGGTGGTTGTCAATTTGTTCCACACTACAAAAGCGGAATCAAAGTTAGAAACACATAAAAGATAATCTTTAGATAAAGTGCTTCTAATGGCCTCTAGGGCTTGTGCATTGGCCCCTATATGATTGCAATCACCAAGATAACATCTCTTGGTGGCGGCAAGAAAGACATGCAAACCTAGGGTTTTTAGGTACATGGACATCCTATACTTCCAAACATCAATGTTGGAAGGGTCAAAGCTAGGAGGGTCATGAAGTCCATGGTAAACTATATATGAATGTGCAAATGAGATTAGCAAGCAATGGATCACTCCTAGGATGTTAAGCCTAAGTATCAGGAGCACTAGCTCTGATACCAATTGAAAAACACCTAGAGGGGGGGTGAATAGGTGTAAGTGCTAATCTAATAAACTAAATGCAAACTAAGTGTGCTAAATGCGGAAGCTAATGTAAATCTTGCAACACACTTAATACAATCCAACAAGTGTAGCCGAATTCCCCTTGCGAGGCTCTGGACTAACTCCTCTTGATTCCCCTTGAAATGGGTTGAGGCGCTATGTGAAGCTCTTGTTGGATGAGTATAAGTTAGGCACACACACAAGCAATCCAAGCAATATGAAATGCACACAATCAAGCCAAGCATATAAGAATGAATTGCAATATAAAAGATGCAAGGCAACACAAGCAATATATAAGATATGTCTGCAATGAAAAAAATGATGCTTGAATGAAATGATGCTTGCACAAAGTAAAGAGAGTAGAGTTGAGAGAAATTGGATCAAACGCTAACACAAAGATTTGTTTCGAGGTTCGAGTACCCAACTCTACATCCCCGCCTACACCACCGTGTAGGATTTCCCAATCCACTATAGGAGTACCGAACTCCTCTCTCAACCTTACAAAGCCACCGAGGCTATACAACCACAATCCACCTCTACCGAAGAGGGATACGGCCCGTAGCCAATAACAAACAATAACAACAACAACCTCTACCGAAGAGGCTCACAACAAACACAATCACCTCTACCAAAGAGGAATCCAAACCAATACCACTCCGATCACCTCTACCGAAGAGGGATTCACAAAAGCAAGGAGGGTTTACAATAAGTGGTTACAAAGACCACAAACACAATCTTTCTTTCTTTTCTCTTTTCTTTTTCACAAAAACAAGATCCTAAATAGATTAGGATAGGTGATAGCTCAAGTGTGGAAACAAGGTGTTTTTGGAAACCAGCAACAAAGAAAAACTACTTGGGAAATCACTTGTAAATGATAGAAAATGAAAAACAAAACAATCTCCCAAAACCCTAGCTTTCTTTGATTTTCCAAAAACCCAAAAACAAATAAGATGAAATCTTTTTGGCTTAAAAACTCTTTTAAAAACTCTTTTAAACACTAGAGAAAGTCTGAAATTTTTAGCTCTAAAAATCTTAGCCAAAACAATGGAGAAATGGGGTATATATAGCCCCTAGGAAAAACTAGCCGTTAGGCTGATGTGGCAGCCTGACAGGCTGCCGGTCGACCGGTCCGGTCGACCGCCAACGGTCAAAAATGTGACCGTTGGGCAATAGCGGTCGACCGGCCCGGTCGACCGAAACATCCTGAGAGCAGAACTCTCATCTCGGTCGACCGGCCCGGTCGACCGTCCCAGAGACTCCAAAACGTGCACAGACTTGTGCACGTCGGTCGACCGTCCCGGTCGACCGGCCTATGGTGCGGTCGACCGGTCCGGTCGACCGACTTGGCCTGTCAGCCAGTCCTCAGTTCTGCACAGATACGGGATTTGAAAATAGGTCTTTTCACTCAATAAAAATCTCATAAATTTACAGTAAATCAAAAAAATAGTTTTAATCACAATAAAAGGATACTCATGTATAGTCAATAGTTTGGATAAGATGGTCATATACATGAAGTTAAACATGAACACATGAAAACTTGAAAATCACGAAAGATTAAATTTTCATAACAACAATTTTCAATTCAAGGTATATGTATGAATTGTCAACACAATAAGTATACATACATATCCCTAAACACAATTTGAGTCCATATATATAGATTTGCATGAAAGGCAAATGACTCAAGGGGTATACATGTATATCTTAATGTTTTGGCAAAATAAACATATACATGAAATCAAAACTCATATAAATCCAAAAATATGAATACAAGTCTAAAATGTATGGATCATCAAAACTAGATTATACTAGCACATCTAATGGGTTCAAATAAGCATTCAAGCTCAAACATATATAGATTTATTTGTGGCCCACTATATGTACAAGTATAATTCCTAGTCTTAATGAAAACTAACATCTAAACAAGTAACCTTAACATGAAGCATCAAAACACAATATAAAAATCATCATGATAAAACTAAGACATGATTACTATGTAAATTCACATGTATTAGATTCATGATGTACATTATAGCTTAAACAAACGGTGAGAACACTAAATGTGAATCAAATAAGCATGTGTGTCTCAAATACTATACATGTATGTCAAGGATCTAATAAACATGGAATGAACATACTAATCCATAGACAATGAAACATGCTATAAAACATCAAAACATGCTATAAGCAATGAAATGGAAAGCATGTAAACAATAAATGGGAGTAAAGGATTGTTACCAAAACCGAAGAAGCAACTCTCCTTGTCTCCAAAACATGGTGGTCCTCTCCACCAAACCTTCCCTTGAAAGTGATGCATCCATTTGATTTCCTTTAAGTCCGGAACGCATCCACTCCAAGGTGTCATCACTCTCACGTCATGTGAGAGCCCACACCTACATCAAAAATAATAGGAGGGGTGGTCTTTGGTACCCATACCTTCTTGTTGGGTCTATGGGGGTTAGTCTCATTTCTAACCCAAACAAAATTCTTTGCTAAATTAGGAGTATGTAATCTATCATAACAAAATTTAGCAAGGTGGCCCCTACGTCCACAATGTGTACAAGTGTACACATGAGCATACATGGTGTGATGGTGTTCGTGAGGAGCATGTGTATGCCATGGAGGGTGTGCATGCATAGAAGATGGAACTCGTTTCTTTCGAACCAAGGATTCCAAGCGTGTATGGTTCTTAGCACATTGGCTCATAGTGGAGCCCAAACAATCTACTCTCTTCTTTAACATACAAATATCATCATTGATCCTAGAAGAAGAGGTACATGCATTAGGTAGACTAGATGAAGAAGCTACACTAGCATGGCAAACATGTGCATCCATCTTATTTTGCAAAACAATGTTTTTCTTTAAACACACATCTAAATCATTTGAAATAGAAATAATTTTATTTTTCAAATCAACATTCTCTTTTAAAACAAAATCAATTTTTGAAGACAAGTTTTCATTTTTCTTCAAAAGAACATGGCAATCATTTTTATTTTTCAAAAACTCATTTTCTTTAAGTGCAAGACCAAGTTGAGATTTTAATGAATCCCTTTCATTAGCAATCTCCTCTTTCTCTTGCAAAACAATATCAAGTCTAGCAATCAAATTTTTATTTTCATTATTAATGCCGAGACTCTTCTTTTTCAACAAGTTATATTTTTCTATTAGTTTTTCACAAACAATAGATAGTTCTTCATTTAAAGCATGGGGATCAACAAAATCATTTGAAGAACTAGCACAATCATTACTATCTAGTTGAGTTTCCGATTGTACCTCAAGGGAGTCATTCCCTTGGACCATGTAGCATTGTTGAGGTTCGGATTCTCCACTAGATTCCTCTTCTTGTTGGATTTGGACTTGAAGCTTGGAGGTGTTGGTGGTTGTCAATTTGTTCCACACTACAAAAGCGGAATCAAAGTTAGAACACATAAAAGATAATCTTTAGATAAAGTGCTTCTAATGGCCTCTAGGGCTTGTGCATTGGCCCCTATATGATTGCAATCACCAAGATAACATCTCTTGGTGGCGGCAAGAAAGACATGCAAACCTAGGGTTTTTAGGTACATGGACATCCTATACTTCCAAACATCAATGTTGGAAGGGTCAAAGCTAGGAGGGGTCATGAAGTCCATGGTAAACTATATATGAATGTGCAAATGAGATTAGCAAGCAAATGGATCACTCCTAGGATGTTAAGCCTAAGTATCAGGAGCACTAACTCTGATACCAATTGAAAAACACTTAGAGGGGGGGTGAATAGGTGTAAGTGCTAATCTAATAAACTAAATGCAAACTAAGTGCGCTAAATGCGGAAGCTAATGCAAATCTTGCAACACACTTAATACAATCCAACAAGTGTAGCCGAATTCCCCTTGCGAGGCTCTGGACTAACTCCTCTTGATTCCCCTTGAAATGGGTTGAGGCGCTATGTGAAGCTCTTGTTGGATGAGTATAAGTTAGGCACACACACAAGCAATCCAAGCAATATGAAATGCACACAATCAAGCCAAGCATATAAGAATGAATTGCAATATAAAAGATGCAAGGCAACACAAGCAATATATAAGATATGTCTGCAATGAAAAAAATGATGCTTGAATGAAATGATGCTTGCACAAAGTAAAGAGAGTAGAGTTGAGAGAAATTGGATCAAACGCTAACACAAAGATTTGTTTCGAGGTTCGAGTACCCAACTCTACATCCCCGCCTACACCACCGTGTAGGATTTCCCAATCCACTATAGGAGTACCGAACTCCTCTCTCAACCTTACAAAGCCACCGAGGCTATACAACCACAATCCACCTCTACCGAAGAGGGATACGGCCCGTAGCCAACAACAAACAATAACAACAACAACCTCTACCGAAGAGGCTCACAACAAACACAATCACCTCTACCAAAGAGGAATCCAAACCAATACCACTCCGATCACCTCTACCGAAAAGGGATTCACAAAAGCAAGGAGGGTTTACAATAAGTGGTTACAAAGACCACAAACACAATCTTTCTTTCTTTTCTCTTTCTTTTCCACAAAAACAAGATCCTAAATAGATTAGGATAGGTGATAGCTCAAGTGTGGAAACAAGGTGTTTTTGGAAACCAGCAACAAAGAAAAACTACTTGGGAAATCACTTGTAAATGATAGAAAATGAAAAACAAAACAATCTCCCAAAACCCTAGCTTTCTTTGATTTTCCAAAAAACCAAAAACAAATAAGATGAAATCTTTTTGGCTTAAAAACTCTTTTAAAAACTCTTTTAAACACTAGAGAAAGTCTGAAATTTTTAGCTCTAAAAATCTTAGCCAAAACAATGGAGAAATGGGGTATATATAGCCCCTAGGAAAAACTAGCCGTTAGGCTGATGTGGCAGCCTGACAGGCTGCCGGTCGACCGGTCCGGTCGACCGCCAACGGTCAAAAATGTGACCGTTGGGCAATAGCGGTCGACCGGCCCGGTCGACCGAAACATCCTGAGAGCAGAACTCTCATCTCGGTCGACCGGCCCGGTCGACCGTCCCAGAGACTCCAAAACGTGCACAGACTTGTGCACGTCGGTCGACCGTCCCGGTCGACCGGCCTATGGTGCGGTCGACCGGTCCGGTCGACCGACTTGGCCTGTCAGCCAGTCCTCAGTTCTGCACAGATACGGGATTTGAAAATAGGTCTTTACACTCAATAAAAATCCCATAAATTCACAGTAAATCAAAAAAATAGTTTTAATCACAATAAAAGGATACTCATGTATAGTCAATAGTTTGGATAAGATGGTCATATACATGAAGTTAAACATGAACACATGAAAACTTGAAAATCACGAAAGATTAAATTTTCATAACAACAATTTTCAATTCAAGGTATATGTATGAATTGTCAACACAATAAGTATACATACATATCCCTAAACACAATTTGAGTCCATATATATAGATTTGCATGAAAGGCAAATGACTCAAGGGGTATACATGTATATCTTAATGTTTTGGCAAATAAACATATGCATGAAATCAAAACTCATATAAATCCAAATATGAATACAAGTCTAAAATGTATGGATCATCAAAACTAGATTATACTAGCACATCTAATGGGTTCAAATAAGCATTCAAGCTCAAACATATATAGATTTATTTGTGGCCCACTATATGTACAAGTATAATTCCTAGTCTTAATGAAAACTAACATCTAAACAAGTAACCTTAACATGAAGCATCAAAACACAATATAAAAATCATCATGATAAAACTAAGACATGATTACTATGTAAATTCACATGTATTAGATTCATGATGTACATTATAGCTTAAACAAACGGTGAGAACACTAAATGTGAATCAAATAAGCATGTGTGTCTCAAATACTATACATGTATGTCAAGGATCTAATAAACATGGAATGAACATACTAATCCATAGACAATGAAACATGCTATAAAACATCAAAACATGCTATAAGCAATGAAATGGAAAGCATGTAAACAATAAATGGGAGTAAAGGATTGTTACCAAAACCGAAGAAGCAACTCTCCTTGTCTCCAAAACATGGTGGTCCTCTCCACCAAACCTTCCCTTGAAAGTGATGCATCCATTTGATTTCCTTTAAGTCCGGAACGCATCCACTCCAAGGTGTCATCACTCTCACGTCATGTGAGAGCCCACACCTACATCAAAAATAATAGGAGGGGTGGTCTTTGGTACCCATACCTTCTTGTTGGGTCCATGGGGGTTAGTCTCATTTCTAACCCAAACAAAATTCTTTGCTAAATTAGGAGTATGTAATCTATCATAACAAAATTTAGCAAGGTGGCCCCTACGTCCACAATGTGTACAAGTGTACACATGAGCATACATGGTGTGATGGTGTTCGTGAGGAGCATGTGTATGCCATGGAGGGTGTGCATGCATAGAAGATGGAACTCGTTTCTTTCGAACCAAGGATTCCAAGCGTGTATGGTTCTTAGCACATTGGCTCATAGTGGAGCCCAAACAATCTACTCTCTTCTTTAACATACAAATATCATCATTGATCCTAGAAGAAGAGGTACATGCATTAGGTAGACTAGATGAAGAAGCTACACTAGCATGGTAAACATGTGCATCCATCTTATTTTGCAAAACAATGTTTTTTTAAACACACATCTAAATCATTTGAAATAGAAATAATTTTATTTTTCAAATCAACATTCTCTTTTAAAACAAAATCAATTTTTGAAGACAAGTTTTCATTTTTCTTCAAAAGAACATGGCAATCATTTTTATTTTTTAAAAACTCATTTTCTTTAAGTGCAAGACCAAGTTGAGATTTTAATGAATCCCTTTCATTAGCAATCTCCTCTTTCTCTTGCAAAACAATATCAAGTCTAGCAATTAAATTTTTATTTTCATTATTAATGCCTAGACTTTTCTTTTTCAACAAGTTATATTTTTCTATTAGTTTTTCACAAACAATAGATAGTTCTTCATTTAAAGCATGGGGATCAACAAATCATTTGAAGAACTAGCACAATCATTACTATCTAGTTGAGTTTCCGATTGTACCTCAAGGGAGTCATTCCCTTGGACCATGTAGCATTGTTGAGGTTCGGATTCTCCACTAGATTCCTCTTCTTGTTGGATTTGGACTTGAAGCTTGGAGGTGTTGGTGGTTGTCAATTTGTTCCACACTACAAAAGCGGAATCAAAGTTAGAAACACATAAAAGATAATCTTTAGATAAAGTGCTTCTAATGGCCTCTAGGGCTTGTGCATTAGCCCCTATATGATTGCAATCACCAAGATAACATCTCTTGGTGGCGGCAAGAAAGACATGCAAACCTAGGGTTTTTAGGTACATGGACATCCTATACTTCCAAACATCAATGTTGGAAGGGTCAAAGCTAGGAGGGGTCATGAAGTCCATGGTAAACTATATATGAATATGCAAATGAGATTAGCAAGCAAATGGATCACTCCTAGGATGTTAAGCCTAAGTATCAGGAGCACTAGCTCTGATACCAATTGAAAAACACCTAGAGGGGGGTGAATAGGTGTAAGTGCTAATCTAATAAACTAAATGCAAACTAAGTGCGCTAAATGCGGAAGCTAATGCAAATCTTGCAACACACTTAATACAATCCAACAAGTGTAGCCGAATTCCCCTTGCGAGGCTCTGGACTAACTCCTCTTGATTCCCCTTGAAATGGGTTGAGGCGCTATGTGAAGCTCTTGTTGGATGAGTATAAGTTAGGCACACACACAAGCAATCCAAACAATATGAAATGCACACAATCAAGCCAAGCATATAAGAATGAATTGCAATATAAAAGATGCAAGGCAACACAAGCAATATATAAGATATGTCTGCAATGAAAAAATGATGCTTGAATGAAATGATGCTTGCACAAAGTAAAGAGAGTAGAGTTGAGAGAAATTGGATCAAACGCTAACACAAAGATTTGTTTCGAGGTTCGAGTACCCAACTCTACATCCCCGCCTACACCACCGTGTAGGATTTCCCAATCCACTATAGGAGTACCGAACTCCTCTCTCAACCTTACAAAGCCACCGAGGCTATACAACCACAATCCACCTCTACCGAAGAGGGATACGGCCCGTAGCCAACAACAAACAATAACAACAACAACCTCTACCGAAGAGGCTCACAACAAACACAATCACCTCTACCAAAGAGGAATCCAAACCAATACCACTCCGATCACCTCTACCGAAAAGGGATTCACAAAAGCAAGGAGGGTTTACAATAAGTGGTTACAAAGACCACAAACACAATCTTTCTTTCTTTTCTCTTTTCTTTTCCACAAAAACAAGATCCTAAATAGATTAGGATAGGTGATAGCTCAAGTGTGGAAACAAGGTGTTTTTGGAAACCAGCAACAAAGAAAAACTACTTGGGAATCACTTGTAAATGATAGAAAATGAAAAACAAAACAATCTCCCAAACCCTAGCTTTCTTTGATTTTCCAAAAACCCAAAAACAAATAAGATGAAATCTTTTTGGCTTAAAACTCTTTTAAAAACTCTTTTAAATACTAGAGAAAGTCTGAAATTTTTAGCTCTAAAAATCTTAGCCAAAACAATGGAGAAATGGGGTATATATAGCCCCTAGGAAAAACTAGCCGTTAGGCTGATGTGGCAGCCTGACAGGCTGCCGGTCGACCGGTCCGGTCGACCGCCAACGGTCAAAAATGTGACCGTTGGGCAATAGCGGTCGACCGGCCGGTCGACCGAAACATCCTGAGAGCAGAACTCTCATCTCGGTCGAACGGCCCGGTCGACCGTCCCAGAGACTCCAAAACGTGCACAGACTTGTGCACGTCGGTCGACCGTCCCGGTCGACCGGCCTATGGTGCGGTCGACCGGTCCGGTCGACCGACTTGCCTGTCAGCCAGTCCTAAGTTCTGCACAGATACGGGATTTGAAAATAGGTCTTTTCACTCAATAAAAATCCCATAAATTCTCAGTAAATCAAAAAATAGTTTTAATCACAATAAAAGGATACTCATGTATAGTCAATAGTTTGGATAAGATGGTCATATACATGAAGTTAAACATGAACACATGAAAACTTGAAAATCACGAAAGATTAATTTTCATAACAACAATTTTCAATTCAAGGTATATGTATGAATTGTCAACACAATAAGTATACATACATATCCCTAAACACAATTTGAGTCCATATATATAGATT
Organism: Agave tequilana; assembly: GCA_038442645.1. NCBI lineage: Eukaryota > Viridiplantae > Streptophyta > Magnoliopsida > Asparagales > Asparagaceae > Agave > Agave tequilana. Next base: position 102,739 of record JAVJIF010015734.1, read on the forward strand.
TGCATGAAAGGCAAATGACTCAAGGGGTATACATGTATATCTTAATGTTTTGGCAAAATAAACATATACATGAAATCAAAACTCATATAAATCCAAAAATATGAATACAAGTCTAAAATGTATGGATCATCAAAACTAGATTATACTAGCACATCTAATGGGTTCAAATAAGCATTCAAGCTCAAACATATATAGATTTTTTGTGGCCCACTATATGTACAAGTATAATTCCTAGTCTTAATGAAAACTAACATCTAAACAAGTAACCTTAACATGAAGCATCAAAACACAATATAAAATCATCATGATAAAACTAAGACATGATTACTATATAAATTCACATGTATTAGATTCATGATGTACATTATAGCTTAAACAAACGGTGAGAACACTAAATGTGAATCAAATAAGCATGTGTGTCTCAAATACTATACATGTATGTCAAGGATCTAATAAACATGGAATGAACATACTAATCCATAGACAATGAAACATGCTATAAAACATTAAAACATGCTATAAGCAATGAAATGGAAAGTATGTAAACAATAAATGGGAGTAAAGGATTGTTACCAAAACCGAAGAAGCAACTCTCCTTGTCTCCAAAACATGGTGGTCCTCTCCACCAAGCCTTCCTTGAAAGTGATGCATCCATTTGATTTCCTTTAAGTCCGAAACGCATCCACTCCAAGGTGTCATCACTCTCACGTCATGTGAGAGCCCACACCTACATCAAAAATAATAGGAGGGGTGGTCTTTGGTACCCATACCTTCTTGTTGGGTCCATGGGGGTTAGTCTCATTTCTAACCCAAATAAAATTCTTTGCTAAATTAGAGTATGTAATCTATCATAACAAATTTTAGTAAGGTGGCCCCTACGTCCACAATGTGTACAAGTGTACACATGAGCATACATGGTGTGATGGTGTTCATGGAAGCATGTGTATGCCATGGAGGGTGTGCATGCATAGAAGATGGAACTCGTTTCTTTCGAACCAAGGATTCCAAGCGTGTATGGTTCTTAGCACATTGGCTCATAGTGGAGCCCAAACAATCTACTCTCTTCTTTAACATACAAATATCATCATTGATCCTAGAAGAAGAGGTACATGCATTAGGTAGACTAGATGAAGAAGCTACACTAGCATGGCAAACATGTGCATCCATCTTATTTTGCAAAACAATGTTTTTCTTTAACACACATCTAATCATTTGAAATAGAAAATAATTTTATTTTTCAAATCAACATTCTCTTTAAAACAAAATCAATTTTTGAAGACAAGTTTTCATTTTTCTTCAAAAGAACATGGCAATCATTTTTATTTTTCAAAAACTCATTTTCTTTAAGTGCAAGACCAAGTTGAGATTTTAATGAATCCCTTTCATTAGCAATCTCCTCTTTCTCTTGCAAAACAATATCAAGTCTAGCAATTAAATTTTTATTTTCATTATTAATGCCTAGACTTTTCTTTTTCAACAAGTTATATTTTTCTATTAGTTTTTCACAAACAATAGATAGTTCTTCATTAAAGCATGGGGATCAACAAATCATTTGAAGAACTAGCACAATCATTACTATCTAGTTGAGTTTCCGATTGTACCTCAAGGGAGTCATTCCCTTGGACCATGTAGCATTGTTGAGGTTCGGATTCTCCACTAGATTCCTCTCTTGTTGGATTTGGACTTGAAGCTTGGAGGTGTTGGTGGTTGTCAATTTGTTCCACACTACAAAAGCGGAATCAAAGTTAGAAACACATAAAAGATAATCTTTAGATAAAGTGCTTCTAATGGCCTCTAGGGCTTGTGCATTGGCCCCTATATGATTGCAATCATCAAGATAACATCTCTTGGTGGCGGCAAGAAAGATATGCAAACCTAGGGTTTTTAGGTACAAGGACATCCTATACTTCCAAACATCAATGTTGGAAGGGTCAAAGCTAGGAGGGTCATGAAGTCCATGGTAAACTATATATGAATATGCAAATGAGATTAGCAAGCAAATGGATCACTCCTAGGATGTTAAGCCTAAGTATCAGGAGCACTAGCTCTGATACCAATTGAAAAACACCTAGAGGGGGGGTGAATAGGTGTAAGTGCTAATCTAATAAACTAAATGCAAACTAAGTGCGCTAAATGCGGAAGCTAATGCAAATCTTGCAACACACTTAATACAATCCAACAAGTGTAGCCGAATTCCCCTTGCGAGGCTCTGGACTAACTCCTCTTGATTCCCCTTGAAATGGGTTGAGGCGCTATGTGAAGCTCTTGTTGGATGAGTATAAGTTAGGCACCACACAAGCAATCCAAGCAATATGAAATGCACACAATCAAGCCAAGCATATAAGAATGAATTGCAATATAAAAGATGCAAGGCAACACAAGCAATATATAAGATATGTCTGCAATGAAAAAAATGATGCTTGAATGAAATGATGCTTGCACAAAGTAAAGAGAGTAGAGTTGAGAGAAATTGGATCAAACGCTAACACAAAGATTTGTTTCGAGGTTTGAGTACCCACTCTACATCCCCGCCTACACCACCGTGTAGGATTTCCCAATCCACTATAGGAGTACCGAACTCCTCTCTCAACCTTACAAAGCCACCGAGGCTATACAACCACAATCCACCTCTACCGAAGAGGGATACGGCCCGTAGCCAACAACAAACAATAACAACAACAACCTCTACCGAAGAGGCTCACAACAAACACAATCACCTCTACACAAAGAGGAATCCAAACCATACCACTCCGATCACCTCTACCGAAAAGGGATTCACAAAAGCAAGAGGTTTACAATAAGTGGTTACAAAGACCACAACACCAATCTTTCTTTCTTTTCTCTTTTCTTTTCCACAAAACAAGATCCTAAATAGATTAGGATAGGTGATAGCTCAAGTGTGGAAACAAGGTGTTTTTTGGAAACCAGCAACAAAGAAAAACTACTTGGGAAATCACTTGTAAATGATAGAAAATGAAAAAAAAACAATCTCCCAAAACCCTAGCTTTCTTTGATTTTCCAAAAACCCAAAACAATAAGATGAAATCTTTTTGGCTTAAAAAACTCTTTTAAAAACTCTTTTAAACACTAGAGAAAGTCTGAAATTTTTAGCTCTAAAAATCTTAGCCAAAACAATGGAGAAATGGGGTATATATAGCCCCTAGGAAAAACTAGCCGTTAGGCTGATGTGGCAGCCTGACAGGCTGCCGGTCGACCGGTCCGGTCGACCGCCAACGGTCAAAAATGTGACCGTTGGGCAATAGCGGTCGACCGGCCCGGTCGACCGAAACATCCTGAGAGCAGAACTCTCATCTCGGTCGACCGGCCCGGTCGACCGTCCCAGAGACTCCAAAACGTGCACAGACTTGTGCACGTCGGTCGACCGTCCCGGTCGACCGCCTATGGTGCGGTCGACCGGTCCGGTCGACCGACTTGGCCTGTCAGCCAGTCCTAAGTTCTGCACAGATACGGGATTTGAAAATAGGTCTTTTCACTCAATAAAAATCCCATAAATTCACAGTAAATCA
>JAVJIF010015735.1:0-76137 GCA_038442645.1 Agave tequilana
AAACTCATGAAGTTATATATGCATGATTAAAGTAAAGCTTCAAAGAAGCTCCCCCTTAACTCATGCATCACTAGAGATAAATAGATATGTCATTAAAGCACATAAACATGTATGCAAATGAGTGCATATAAAACAAAACAATCTTTATCTTATATTTATTTGCTATGCATGAGTAAAAAAACATAAGATGCATATAAGAACTTAAAATCTTTCTCCCCCTTAAGTAAGGAATCATGCATATAACTCAAATACTTCTCCCCCCTTTTTGTCAATCATCAACAAAGGGTTCAAAGTAAAATCAAATCACATAAATTTTTCTCCCCCTTTTTATCAAAACAAAAGATCAAGAAGGGGTAATACAAGTCAATCAATAAAGATTTATATGCGATATACATCCATGAAGAGGAAGACGCTAAGTTAGCTTCCTACACATATACATTACATGAAAGAGGGATGACAAGCCCTAATTCACATACGCATATTATGTAATGCATAAGGGAGATGGAAGCTCCCCTACACACGTATATCATATAAAGAAGAGTTGTCAAGCTCCTCAATTTATGATATACTCAACATGAATCCATATGTAAGAGAGATGTTTAAGCTCTCCTTGCATATAGGAAATACAAACACAAGTTCATATCAATATTTTTTTTTTTTAAAACCAAAATCTTGATAGGCAAACATATAGTATATAATATACGTGTGTAAATCAAGTACAAGAGATCACATATAGTGATGAAAAGATAATATCAATTGAAGTAGATACATACATATATGAAAGAACACCATATGAGTATACACAATAAGAGGTCATATTGATACCAATTGAAACTATCCAATGATACCAATTGAAAATTAAGCTTAAGTGTATATATCATAAAATCTACCACATGAAGAATTCGAACTAGTTTAATGAAGGTGTTTAACAACTAGTACGGAATCCTTCAATCAAGAAATAAGTCAAAAGTTTTTCATGAAATATTAATGAAACACAAGGCACTAAAAAGCACTCTATCCATAAAGTCCATATCAAAAGAAGTGAGTGTGATAGTGTTATGTGGAACATGGTATCATGAAAAATAGCAATAAAACTCAATATCCTTAAAATTTTGAAATCATGAAATCCTTCACAAAAATTTTTATGAAAAATTACAAAATTTTTATTAAAAACAAAAATTTATATTTCAAGATATATTGTTTTTGACAAGACATAAGTATAATACTATCCTTTAAAACACAATTGAGTCCATATATAGATTTGCATGAAAGGCAAGTGACTCAAGAGGTATCCATGTATATCTTATGTTTTGGCAAGACAAACTATACATGAAAGAAAGCACACGATCATAGCATAAACCCGAAATGGAATACAAGTTTAAAATGTAATAAACATCAAAACTTAGGCTATACTAGCACACCTAATGGGGCACAAATAAGCATTCAAACCCATCACATATAGATTTTTTGTGATCCATAATGTGTATAAGTATAAATCCAAGTGTTGACAAATGCTAACATTTAAACTAATATTCAAATCATGAAGCATCAAATAAATTTTGAAAATACAAAAGAATTTATCCATATGATTAAAAATAGGACTCATGTGAATCAATTTGAAGAATAGATAACTAGTTTAAATGGATTTTTGACAACTAGTTAAAGATCCTTCAAAAATACAAAGTCAAATGTTTTCATGAATAATACTAAATACATAAAAGTTCAAGCACTCATAGTCTAAAGCTCAAAAATTATCTTTTTTCTCATAAAAGATGAGTGTTCAAAGGTTATGTAAATGGTTTTTCATGAAAATAGAAAGTGAAGCATGAATCTCATGAAATCTTATTTTTCATCTTAAAACAATCATATATTTTTCATAAAGTATTTTGTATTAGAGCATGCTTTATGAAAATAGTCATTCAAGCTCAAAAGATCATAAATCACATTTTGTTGTACAAATGAAAAAAATCAATTTTTTATTATATTTATTTAAAATACTAATCTTCATGGTATATGTATGATTTATCCAATTCTAACAATTGCATACATATCCCAAATATGAAAAGAGTCCAATATATTGCATGAGGCAAATGACTCAAGGGTATACATGTATATTTATTAGATTTGAATTAACACATCATATACATGAAGTAAAATCAAAGATAGGCATAACAAGTAAATGACCGAATCATCAAACTAGCCTATACACATGCATATAGTGGATACAAATGAGCATGAAGTTCAATATATATGAGTCAATTGTAGTTCACTATTTATATATGTATAAATGCAAGTTTTGACACATTCTACATTTAAGCATGTAAATGCCACATGAAGCCCCAAAAAAATATGAACTGCTATATGATACATGAAATTAACAAGCATGTACATAAATGAAATAGGAGTTTAGAAATTGTTACCAATCCAAAGCTCCTAATGGGTGGCCTTTCCACCAAAATTCCTTGATAGCGATGCATCCAAGTGTATGTCCATCAAGTCATTGCATCCACTACCAAGGCACCAATCCTCTCACGTTTTGTGAGAGCCCTCACCTACATCAAATACACAAGGTGGGGATTTTGGTACCCATATTTTCTTGGGTCCTATGGGGTTTAGTCTTGTAAGGAACCCAAGCATTTTATTTTTATCAAAAATAAGAACATTTAACCTTTCATAACAAAAATTTTGCTAAATGGCCTTTGCGGCCACAATGTGTACATATGTACACCTTAGCATACTTATGAGTGGGTGTGAGCATGATGTGCATCATAAGCATGTGCATGATGTGAATGTGCATGAGTATGAGGAACTTGTTTCTTTTGAAATAAGGATTCCAATCTAGTATGATTGAATGCACATGAGCTCAAATTAGAGCTCAAATTATCAATTTTATTTTTCAAATTTTTAATCTCATTTTGATCAATGTGAGCATGAGAAGTATGATGAGATATAGAATCACTTTTCTTTTTCTTTTGTGAAACAAAATCTTTTTCTTTTCACAATTTTTCTTTTCAAAGATTTATTTTCTTGAAAAACATCTTCCTTGTTTTTCCACCAAATCAATCTTTTTTTCAAAATCATATTTCCTTCACATAAAACATTCAATTTAGACATTAAGGAAATATTCTCATTTTTCATCTTCATTTTTTTTTCTAAGCATGCCATTTTATTTTCTAAAGAATCTTTATCATTAAGCATGGCATCAAATTCTTTTCAAAATTTTATTATCTTTTCTAAACATGCAATGTTACTTCTAAAAGAGTCATGTTCTACATGCATGCAATCAAGTTCCTTTTTCAAATTTTTATTTTCTTTTTAATCATGTCATATTTTTCAAGCACAAGATGACAAAAGGTAGCAAGCTCATCATATGACATGTCTACATCCTCATCATCGGATTCGGTGTTTACCTCAAGGGGGTTATCCCCTTGGACCATGTAGCATACGTTGGAGGTGTCGCTCCCAACGTCCGAATCGCTCCCCGCATAGTATAGATCCTTTTCGCCAAGGGAGGTGAGGTATTCCACACTACAAAAGCCGAGTCAAGATTAGTTAACTTAGACAAATAATCATCATCTAAGCTAGATACTAAAGCATGTAGGGCTTTGCATAGCCTCAATGTTCTACCATTTAAGCAATATTCTTTATTAGTTGTGGCAAGATATACACTAAGCCAAGTCCTTTGAGGAACAAAGACATCTTAACCTTCCAAATTTGGATGTTAAGGATGTCAAAGGTGGGTGGTGACATGAAGTCCATTGTGTGTACAAATCTTGTGATTAGCCTAAAAGAGGATCTTTAACTCTTAGGTTGTTAGACCCATATCAAGAGCACTAGCTCTGATACCAATTGTAAGATCACCGAGAGGGGGGTGAATAGGTGATGGCTAATCTAATGGTCACTTATTAACAAATATGCGGAATTAAAACTAGATGACCAAATTAAACTTCTTTTAATTAACACTTATGTATAACACAAGAGTGTTGCCGAATTCCCCTTGCGAGGCTCTGGACAAACTCCTCTAGCTTCCCCTTGAATGGGTTGAGGTGCCGCGTTGGCTCTCTTGGTTGAATACAAGTGTTAGCAACAATCCCACGCAAGTATATATCAAATATGCACAAGGGTATATCAAGCATGTAAAGTAATACAATGTAAGTAATGCAAGATATAATAGAGACAAAAAGAGTAAGAGAGAGTGAGCAATCGCAAACACAAAGGGTTTGTTTCGAGGTTCGAGCACACTTGCTCTACATCCCCGCTTCGACACACGAAGGATTTCCACTATGCACGATCCAACCGGATCTCTCCTTGGTGCCGCAACACCTACAAGCCCTCGGACTCCCAAAGTCCCTTACACACCACAAGCCCCCGGCTCGTCGAGGCCGCACCTCAAGCTACAAGAGTTCGCACCCGAACCCTAAACAACCACGAGCACACTTGCCCGTCTCCTCAAAGTACAAGATGAATCTTAGTGATCTAAACACTTGATCACCTACAAAAACTCTCACTACAACACCTATAGGATGAATAGCTCAATGGATGCTCAAGTGTAGTGTGAGAAATCAAGGAAAGAACTTTTGATGGAAAACTCAAGAAATCACAATAAACACTCTCTTGATAAAATCCCTTTTGATAGAAAATATTGCACTCTATTTTGTGGAGAAAACTCTGCTAAAAAATGGAAATAACTGGACAAAAGCTCTCCTAAAATCTTGGCTCAAAACAATGACAAAACCCCCTTTTATAGAGGTCAGAAAAATCTGACCGTTGGGGTCTGTCAGAGCTGCCGGTCGACCGCCCGGTCGACCGGTAACGGTCAAAAATCTGACCGTTCAGCCTCTGGTCGACTGGCCCGGTCGACCGAGAAGAACAGAGAGCACTGCTCTCAGTTCCGGTCGACCGGCCCGGTCGACCGCACAAAACTGGCAGACGTGCACATTTTGTGCACGTCGGTCGACCGGCCCGGTCGACCGACCTCTGTGCAATGGGTTAACTTGGAGCACCGTTTTGAGATCTAAAACGTTCGAATTTGGGAATAAGTATATAGGGTGAATTTGTAGATATTGAAGTCTTCTTTCTAAAGCAGCTTAAATCAAATCAATATAAATTCGGAATTGAAAGTTATCAATAAAATACTAAAAGGTATCAAATCAGAAACTGAAAACTGTTTTTCAGATTTCAACCCAATATTTGACATTCTTAACATTTAAATCAGAAAATGATTATTGAATATTAAATGTAGCTCTGAAAGTCATCTTTAAAATTCAATTTAAATCATGTTAATTGAATATAGGAGTCAAAAGTTATGACTAGAAAACTAAAAGTGTGTCGAGCAGATCAGCAGGACGGACGAGAGTTCTAAAAAGGTTTTGGTTAAAAACACATGTATATTTGAAACACCAAAAACCAAAACGGTATTTTTCTAGAACTAAAATCTTTTATGAAAACACATAAATCAAGAGTGTGTGTGTGATATGAACTTGAGCAATCCACCAACTATCTATCCTTTACATTTTAACTAAAACAAAAACAAAATCTTATACCTAGACACAAGTCTTCATCTTCTTGAAGTCTTCACTTGAAGGCTTCTCATCTTCTTGACTTGGTCCAAATGCAATCCACCGAGCTCATCTCTAGATGTGTTCTTGATGCATAGGCTCGTGAATCAACCGGTGCTAGCTTCCAACTTGACATTTATCCTTTGTTGAAGCTCCACACCTACTAAGATCTTGATAAGGAATCTGTCACTAATTAAGCACAAGATCATTAGTAAACATAACTTCATGAGTTGATCATCATCAAAACTAGGGTGATAGGCCTTTGGGCCAACAGATTTCTCACTCTCACTCTCTCTTTTCTGGCTAAAAGGAGAAAAGGAAAATTACATAAGACTAAAGAAAACCTAGAGAAATCCTAACAATTTCCCTAAAAAAGAATGCTATTCTCTCCTTCTTGATTACAGAGGCTCTAGGGGTCTATTTATAGCCTTCAGGAGAAGAGCCATCCCACCACAGCCGTTGGATCAAACGCTTGATCAACGGCCAAGGACTGCCGCAGATCCGCGGCCAGAGCCGCGTTTCCGCGGCAGAATCTTGGCTGTTGCGCCAACGAATTCTCTGCCATTCTGTTATGGCTCGTGTGCCCAGCTGGATCTTCTAGAAAGTGGAGAATATGCTTTGGATCCGTTCAGATCTTGGCTTTCTTCTTGTGGGCTTCTAATTAATCTTTAATTCCTTTAAAAATCATAATTGTTGGGCCTTCTTCTCCATTAAATGTTGGACCTAAAAAAAAGAGAAAAAAGCAATAAAAATTCTATATTTATTCACATAAAGCATAGTATGGTAGTATAAAATGATGCATAATGAACTCCAATCATACCCCCATGCCTAGCTTTTGCTCGTCCCCGAGCAAAATAAGCAAAAAGAAAAATTCTAACTAAATTATTACACCACTTTCGTAGGTGACACGATTGCACTGAGCTCGTGCAACAAGCCGTTAAACCTCTAGGTTACCCTAGAGGAGGAGTTTTGTCTCCTGAGGGTTTTCAACGGATTGCACCCACAAAATCCCAAGAAATGTTAGTGAAAGGAAAAGAAAAAAAAATTTATTATGATCCATTTTTTTTTAAGAATTACGGTGATCTATCAGTTTCGGGTACTCTAAACTTTCCCTTCTTTTTATAAGTTTCCATTTGAAGTCATGTTTTCAACTTAGGTTAAGTTTCCAAGAATAGAGAGAACTGGATTTTGTATCAGGCCTAACATATATACATCTATATGTATGAGGAATTTTTCTTAGACTATAGTTCATTTATTTACATATATTATATAATAATTTCTTTTTTTTATGTTTATTATATATTTACATTCCCTTAGCTTTATTAGGCTTTCTAATTTACCCATGAAGCGAGCCTTTTACCGATGACTCCCAGACCAGATGGTTTTAGGGCACCAGATGAAGATACATCCCTAAGGTCCAAGGACTCGAGTAAACTAGGCCACGAATGCTAAGGACTCAACCACCTTTAGGCGTGACTGGTCATGCTTCTTAAGGCACAACTAACCAGCTTAATTAGTGATTAAGTTTTTATTTATGATTAATTTATTTTTTTCTTTTTCTTTTTATTTTTATATATGGATGTAAACAAATTAATAAGTCCTTGATTAATCCCTCAACATGTAAATGTATATAGTGCTTAGGAAAAATTCAAAATCTAGCTATCTTTCTATTCTTTTCTTTCTTAACCTAAAGATCCAACAAAACTTCTTTTTCGACTTATATTAAGAAATCTTAGTTTAGAATATCCTTAATTCCTAAGATCAAGTTAATTCTTTTTTTAAAAAATGGATCAAAAATTTTTTTTAATTTTTTAATTTTTTATTATTTTATTTTTTTAAATTTTTATATATAAAAGAAAAGAAAATTCTAAAAATCTAAAAGAAAATCCTAGAAAAAATCCTTAAAAATCTAGAAAAATCCTATGTTAGTATCTACCCCCCATACCTATCCCATGCATTGTCCTCAATGTATGAAATAAAATATATGCATGAAATAGGTAAAGAAAAGGTTCATCCCCTCCTTCGGCTTGGACCAGCGGTAGTGCTAGGTCCGGCCAACTGCAACGCCGCAGACCCTCCTCAATGCGGTCTAAACGAGATGTATGCTCCTCAACTTGTTTACGTAGTCTAGTCTGCCCCCAAATATCTTCTTCATGCCTTGCCAAATGATAGACATGAAGGCACGTGAATCAGCTGGGGGGGTCCTGCTGCCAAAAGGCCGGATTATCCTCCTCCTTTAGAAGTTCCTCCGAAGAGGACTCAACGGGGCATCTTCGGGCTGGACACTAGGGGTCCAGACCGCATGAAGACAACTGTTGTAAGCACTAGTAGCCCTTTCTGGTGCAACGAACACCCTATCATATGAGTCAAAAACTGCATCTGGTAGGAAAGTCTTACACAGACGAGTGATCAGAACTGGGTGCGAGTACTTTGCACCGCGTGTACGTGAGGAGTTGGTGATAATACTATGAAAGATGGTCTTGTTAATACATATAGTGTGCTGCCGAGTCATGAGGTCGTGAATGATTTGCAGCACCGGCCTGTTGAAGGAGGTTGTGTGGTCAAGCCCTAATATGTTGCGTTGAATCCAGCGACCAACGCAATGTATGTTTCTAAATGTAGTACTGGCTTTGAGCCCCCTATCTTGTTCTGTACAGCGAGCCCCCATAACAGTCATGTAATCAATTAGTGGAAGGGGGTTGCGATGATGTGGGTTGCAAGGGACATATGTGAATTCCTTTAGCAGAGCAAGCGTGATAATAATGTCCCCCGTGGGCAAGTGCACTAAGATTTGGTATGTGTCAAAATTGATAGAGGCTTGATCTATGGAAGTGTAGAAAAGCTTGACGAGCTCAGGACAATAGTAAGCCTTGTGATCTGAGATATTATAAACTAATTCATACCAATCCCATGCATGAATTCGATCTAAAAATTCATGACCATAACCGTTAACATCGCTAAGAATCCTAGCAAAATCTTTTTCAGCAAAAATAGATGGTGCATGATGAATAATATGAAGCAAAGGGAAGAGATACGCAAACCTCCCCCGGATTACGTGGGGGGAAAACCAAGATTAGATTGCGGACAGCAATCATAGTGGTAGTAGAGAAGCAAATGGTAGATCGGGAAACTTCAGATTGCCGCGACAGCAGAGAAATTTGGCGGCGCTCCAGATATGTCCAGGTAGCTGCGGATGCGCGGCAATCGCCGTGAAAACACGGCTAAGTAGAGGAGACAGGGAGTCAGGAAAATTTGGGGGGCGGCGCTGGCTGTATTCGTTTCAGATCTGGGGTTGAAACTAGGGTAAGGAAAAGAATACAGGATGGAGGGTATTTATAAAGGGCTGAGAAGGATGGAATCCCCAAATTGCCCAAGTAGAAATTAGAAATTTGCAACCCTAGGTTAAAGAAAAAAGAGTGTATGAAGAGAGAAAAACCTAGGTGCTATTTAGCACCTAAGTCCATTTTATTTATTTTTTTATTTTTTTATTTTCTTGTGGATTATTTTTCTTCTTTATTATTAATATTTATTTATTTAATTTTTTTTATTTTTTATTTATTTTTATTTTACAAGGGATGTCCCAAAATGATTTACAAGAGACACCAGGAAAAGTGTAAAATGATGTGGTCACATATAGACTGGGTCACAAAGACCCAGTTCATGGACATTGTGTGACTCAGACTCTGTAGTGAAAAATGGCTTTAGGCATTGACCATTGACTTTGAAAGTATTGCCATTCTGAGGATCGAAAATTTCAATGGCACCATGACAGGAGACATTTTGGACGATGTATGGGCCTGACCACCTGGTTTTCAGTTTACCAGAAAAAAGGTGGAGTCTAGAGTTATATAACAAAACTTTTTTGTCCTGAGACAAAATTTTTCCTATGAATTGATTTATCATGGAAAAGCTTAGTTCTGTGTTTAGATATCCGAGCGTTATCATATGCATCACTTCTTAGTTCTTCTAACTCAAATATCTGCAGCTTTCTCAAATCACCGGCTTTGTCTAAGTCCAAATTCAGCTGTTTTAGTGCCCACATAGCACGGTGCTCTAACTCCACAGGCAAATGGCAGGGTTTTCCAAATACAACTCGATATGGAGACATACCAAGGATAATCTTGTAGGCGGTCCGATATGCCCTTAAGGCATCAATGAGTTTGATGGACCAGTCCTTACGATTTTGTCCGACGATTTTCTCTAATATCAGTTTAATTTGTCTGTTGGTGACTTTCACTTGCCTGTTCGTCTGAGAATGATAGGCCGTGGATAATTTATGAGAGATAGAGTACTTCCGCATTAGGGCTTCAAAAGCCCGGTTACAGAAATGACTCCCCTTGTCACTAATTATCGCACGAGGGGCTCCGAAGCGCGAAATGATGTTTTCACATAAAAACTTGATGACAACATGGTTGTCATTTGTCCTAGTCGGAATAGCTTCAACCCATTTAGAAACGTAGTCTACGACCACCAAAATGTATTGGTTGCCATAAGACAGAGGGAAAGGTCCTATGAAATCGATGCCCCACAAATCAAAAATCTCTACCTCCAGGATCGGTGTAATGTGCATCAGGTCTCTACGTGTGATTCGACCCGTCATTTGGCATCTGGCACAGAGCTTGCAGAAAGTATAAGCGTCCTTAAAGAGAGTAGGCCAGTATAACCCACTCTGAAGGACTTTCTCAGCAGTCTTTTGTGGATCAAAGTGTCCACCGCAAGCTAACTCGTGACAAAATGTCAAAACACTATGATGTTCATCCTCAGGAAGACACCTTCTAATTATCTGGTCAGGACAATATTTGAATAAATACGGTTCATCCCAAAATAAAATTCGTATTTGACTCATAAAGCGGTGTTTGTCCTGACCTGACCAACTTAAAGGTGTTCGCCCAGTTGCAAGGTAGTTTGCTATATCAGCATACCAGGGATCTTTACACATCGTGAAGATGTGTTCGTCAGGAAAGTTTTCATTGCTTGGTATTGTCTCAGTTGGTGCATTTGGAATTCGCGAAAGGTGATCTGCCACCACATTCTCAATGCCCTTTTTATCTTTAATTTTCAAATCAAACTCTTGCAAAAGGAGTATCCATCGAATCAGTCTAGCCTTTGCATCCTTCTTTTGCATCAAGTATCTAAGGGTGGAGTGATCAGTAAAAATCGTTGTCCTAGACCCTAGTAGGTATTGGCGAAATTTCTCCAACGCAAACACAACTGCTAAAAATTAATTTTCAATAGTTGTGTAATTTAGTTGGGCCTCGTTAAGCGTCCTACTAGCATAGTAAATCACGTGTTACCTGTTATCAATACGCTATCCTAGAACAGTGCCTACAGCATAATCGGAGGTATCACACATGATTTCAAAAGGCCTAGTTCAATTTGGTGCTGAGATTATCGGTGCCGAGACAAGTCTGTGCTTAAGCTCCTCCCAAGCTTGTAGACACTCTTCATCAAATTTGAAGGGCACATCTTTTCCTAAGAGATTCGTTAAAGGTTTAGCAATTTTGTTAAACCCCTGAATAAATCTTCTATAGAAGCCAGCGTGCCCTAAAAATGATCTAATGTCTTTTAAGCATTTTAGCTCAGGGAGTTTTGTTATTACTTCCACTTTCGATCTATCAACCTCAATTCCTTTGTTTGAAACTTCGTGCCCTAGGACTATTCCTTGCTCAACCATAAAGTGACACTTCTCCCAGTTGAATGTCAAGTTTTTCTCCATGCATCGGTGTAAAATCAGCTTAAGATGGTGCAAGCATTGTTCAAAGGAATTGCCATAAATAGAGAAATCATCCATAAAAATCTCCAAAAATCTTTCCACCATATCAGAAAAAAGACTAAGCATGCAATGTTGAAACGTTGCGGGAGCATCGCATAGGCCGAAGGGCATTCTTCGGTATGCATATGTTCTAAAGGGACAGGTGAAGGTAGTCTTGTCTTGATCCTCGAGAGTGATAGGGATTTGATTATATCCTGAATATCCATCCAGGAAACAGTAGTACTCATGTCCAGCTAGTCTCTCGAGCATTTGATCTATGAACGGAAGGGAAAGTGGTCTTTACATGGCAGCGTTTAATTTTCAATAATCAATACAGACTCGAATCTTCGTGAAAAGTCGAGTTTGCACCAATTCTTTCTTATCATTTTCTACCACGGTAAACCCTGCCTTCTTTGGCACAGCGTAGACTGGACTAACCCATTGGCTATTGCATATGGGATAGATAATCCCATTGTCTAATAGCTTCAAAATCTCAGCTCTAACAGCCTCCTGCATGATTGGGTTCAGTCTACTTTGTGGGTCACGTTTTGGTTTTGCATCTTCCGTCAAATGAATCTGGTGTTGCACAATGGATGAACTAATCCTTTTTATATCAGCCATGGTTCAACCAATGGCTTCTCAATTTTCTCTTAACACTGCAAGAAGATCCTCTTGTTGTTGTTCTGTAAGATGGGACGCAATTATCACAGGGAATGCTTCCTTCTCACCCAAGTACTGGTACTTGAGATGGCTAGGAAAAACCTTAAGCTCGAAAGAGGGAACCTGATCTATCAATGGTTGTTCCTTGTGTAAGGGAAGGATAGGGGTGGCATTTGTGGCCCATTCCACTGTGGACTCGACGATTTGATCAAGGTTGAAGTCATCAGACTCCAATTCAAATTCTCTATCAGACTCATATTCAATCTCTGTGTCATGTTCACTTGTTAATCCCTCGATTAAGTTCACTTCAAATGACTCATTATCCAAATCTCGAGATTGTTTTCCCAGGTGGAAAACGTTTACCTCTTTTGTCATATCTCCAAGGTTAGACGCATCGATCCATTCCTACAGTTGATGATTGCATTTGCGGTGGCTAGGAAGGGTCATCCTAGAATGACAGGAGTCTGAGATTGGGATTGTGGATGGGTTGCGTCTCTAGAACAATGAAATCCACGGGGTAAATGAATTCCCCGACCCGTATGAGAACATCTGTAATCTCCCCCTTGGGAATTTTTACAGATCGATCAGCCAGTTGTATAGTAACTCCGGTTGGACAGAGGTCGCCCAACCCGAGTTGTTGATACATGGAGAAAGGAAGAAGATTGATGATGGCTCCTAGATCAAGTAATGCCCTGTTTATCATGGTCTGTCCTATAATACAGGAAATGGTTGGGCTCCCTGGGTCTTTGTATTTCACAGGAATGGGCCCAGTTAGCAACTCACTTATGTTTGAAGCAAGAAAGACCTTCTTTGAGACATTTGCTTTCCTTTTCTTGGTGCACATATCTTTTAGGAACTTGGCATATGAGGGGACTTGTTGTATGGCATCAAGAAGGGGCACAATTATCTGGACCTGATTAAACATTTCCCTAATCTTCTCCATTTGAGCATTAGTCTTTTGGTTTGCTAGCCTATTAGGGAATGGTACAATAGGCTTGTATGGTTGCTCATCTTCTGCATGAGTTTTGTCATCATCAAAACGGGGGAGATTTTTGGCCCAGAGGTCTTCCACTCTAGTTTTAATGATGATTAACACATGTAGTTATGTTTACTAATAATCTTGTGATGTTTAGTTTCAGATCTCTAACCAAGATATTAGTAGGTAATTAGCTTCAACAAAGGTGTTTTGGAGCTCTTCACATGGTGATTCAAGAGCCCGAGCGTCAATGTTCATACCTTGCACTCGTTGAAGTCAAGCTCCGGGAATCACGGTTTGGATCGAGTCGACTTGAAGACAGAGTTCATCAAGAAGACCTCGGTACATAGTTTAGTTTATGTTTTAGATCGATTTGTAAAGATTAGATAGTGTGGTATGCTCAAGTTCACAACACACATACGTTTCATGTTTTGGATATTGATTTTCGGTTTTTAGTTTAACCGATCTTGGTTTTCATGAAAGATTGTATCAATACAAGTTTACATGGTTTAATGTATATTAGATATGTTCTATATACATGTATGCTTCAACTATTTAAACAAACTTAGTTTGATAGTCTATTTCATGAGTTTGGTGTTTTGGTATTTTAACAAAACTTATTTTCGGATTTAAAGTCAAAAACATTGATATATATCTATTTCATGTATATTGGATTATATCCATATACTACATGCCTAAAAGTTATTTCAATATCATGTTTTTTTATTTGGATGAGTTTTGGACAAAACGATTTTCCATTTCAAAAATCCATGTTTTGAAAATACGGAATTTGGTTTTTCGGCAAAATTTCTAAGTCACAAAAATGGTTCAAATTATTTGAAATATGTGTTGAATTTTTTCACACATGTTTGTATATCAAAGTATTATACTAAAACTATTTTTGTAGATTTTTAAAATTTTATGGGATTTATTTGATTAATAAAAACCTAGTTTTCAAATCCCTTAAAAACCCTGCCAGGCTCTAGCGGTCGACCGGACCAGGATTCGGTCGACCGGACCGGTCGACTGGACGTGCACAAGAACGTGCACATGGCCGTATCAGTTGGCCGGTCGACCGAGCGGTCGACCGACTAAAGGCAACCCACTCTCGGGTTGCCCCAGTCGACCGGGCGGTCGACCGGCCAGAGAGCCGCTGCTCTCTGGTTCAGGGCCCAGTCGACCGTGGTGGTCGACCGAAAGGCTCAACGGTCAAAAATTTGACCATTGGCCGGTCGACCTGCCGGTCGACGGGCGGTCAACCGGAAGGCTCAACGGTCAAAATTTTGACCGTTGCCCGGTCGACGGCCGGTCGATCAGAAGGCCAATTCTGGCCTTGTCAGCTGCCAACGGGCAGATTCTTTTGGGGCGTTATATATACCCCATTTGAAAAGGTTTTGGTAAGATTTTCAAGAGCAAAATTTCTCCTATTCTCTAGTGTTTTAAAAGCAAGTTTTCAAAAGAGTTTATTGGTTTTAAAGATCATTCTTTATTTGTTTTCAAGAGTTGGAAAAATCAAAGAAAATATAGATTTGGGATATTTGCGTTGTTCTTTATTTCTATCAAATACTAAGTTATTTTTCCAAGTATTTTTTCCTTGTGATTTGTTTTCCAACATCTTGATTTCTCACACTTGAACCATATCATTCTATCCTATCTATTAGGATCTTTTTGTTTTGTGGGAAAAGAAGTTGTTTGTGGTTGAGATAGACCACCAAGTTGTAACCCTCCCTATTTGTGATATCCCTCTTGTATAGAGGTTGATTTTAGAGTGGTGGTTGGCTCCCTCTAGTGAGAGGTGGAGTTGGTGTTGGAATCCCTCAATGTTGAGGTGATTGATTTTGTATTGGCTAAGTGCCTACCCTCTTGTGTGAGGTGGTGTTTGTGTTGCCTCTAGTGAGAGGTTGTATTCGGTTGAGAGAGGAGTTGTATACTCCTGGTTGTATTACCCCAAATCCTCAGTGGAGGTTCCCTGTGTGGGAGTCCTGTGTGGACAAGTTAGTGGATTGGAAATCCTTCTGTGTGAAGGCGGGGACGTAAAGCAGTGGCTCGAACCTCGAAACAAATCTTAGTGTTTGCGTTTGATCCATTGACTCTTACTCTCTCTCTCTCTATTACTTTGAGCATTGCATCATATTGCCATATCATTTATATATGCTTGTGTTGTTTGTGTGTGCCTCACTTGTGCTTAACCACGAGAGCTTCATATAGTGCCTCAACTCTTATTCAGAGGAATCAAAGGAGTTAGTCCAGAGCCCTTCACCGGGAATTCGGCTACACTCGTTGGTTGCATTAAGTGTTGTTGCAATTAAGTTTTAATTTCTGCATTTAGTTCATTAGATTAGCCGTACACCTATTCACCCCCCTCTAGGTGTACTTTCAATTAGTATCAGAGCCTACGCTCCTGATATTTGGTTTAACCACCTAGGAGTGTGATCTTGGTTTTGCTAATCTATCATTTGCATTTCCACACGTATATTGTTTACACAAACTCATGGATTGCTTGACACCTCCCATGTTTGATGTCTGGAACATTGACATGTGGAAATTTAGGATGTCCATGTATCTAAAAACCCTAGGCTTGCATGTTTTCCTTACCGCTACCAAGAAATCCTATCTTGGTAATAGCAATCATATAGAGGCCAATGCACAAGCCCTTGAGGCACTTAGAAGCACACTTAAAAAAGAATATATGTGTTTAGTTTCTAACTGTGATTCCGCCTTTGCAGTGTGGAACACGTTGACCTCCTCCAAGCTTCAATTGCCAATCCAAACGGAGGATGAATCTAGTGGAGAATCCGAACAACAATGCTACATAGTCCAAGGGAATGACTCCCTTGAGGTATATTCGGAATCTCAATTAGATGATGATGATGCTAGTTCTTCTGTGATGAATATGTTGATCCAAATGCTTTGAATGAAGAACTATCAATTGTATATGAAAAATTATTAGAGAAATATAATCTTTTGAAAAAGAAGAGTTTTGAACTAAAAGAAGAAAATAAGGATTTATGTTCAAAACTAGTTGCAAGAGAAAGTGGAGATTTCTAATGAAAGGGATTCATTGAAATCTAAACTTAACTTGCCTTAAAAGAAAATGCTATTTTGAAAAATAAAAATGATTGTAATGATATTTTGAAGAAAAATGAAAACTTGTCTTCAAAAATTGATTTTGTTTTAAAAGAAAATGATTCTTTGAAAAATAAAATAATTCTATTTCAAAAGAATTAGACTTGGTTTCTAAGAAGAATATTGTTTTGAAAAATAATTTAGATACACATGTTTGCCATGCTAGTGTAGCTTCACATTCTAGCTCACCTATTGCATGCTCCACTTCTTCTAACATTGAAAATGATATAAACTTGTTAAAGAAGAATATGGATTGTTTGGGCTCTACTTTGAGCCATTGTGCCATGAACCATACACGTTTGGAATCTATGTTTCGAAAGAAACAAGTTCCTTCTATGCATGCACACAAACCATGACATACACATGTTTCGCACATTCATGTACACAACATTATGTATGCTCATGTGTACACTTGTACACATTGTGGACGTAAGGGTCACCTTGCTAAATTTTGCTATGATAAGATACATGATGTAAATTTAGCAACTAAATTTGTTTGGGTTAGGAAAGGAGCTAACCCCCATAGACCCAAAGGAGTATGGGTACCAAAGACCACCCCCATGCTATTTGATGTAGGTGTGGACTCTCGCATGACGTGAGAGCGATGGTACCTTGAGATGGATGCGTTCTGAGCTTAAAGAGGACAATTTGATGCATCACTTTCAAGGGGAGTTTGGTGGGAGGACCACCTTGTTTTGGAGACATGGAGAGTTGCCCTCTCGATTTTGGTAACTATCTCTTACTCCTTATTATGTTTGCATGCTTTTAGATCATTCATTTATAGCATGTATTGTTTTAATGTTCATTATGCCATATTCCATGATATTTAGATTAGTGATATACATGATTAGTTATTTGAGATACCCATATTTAATATGGATTTATATCTTTGTGTTCTCACATTTATTTTAACTAATGTGTATATCCTTGATCTAAGCATGTGCATGTACGTAATGATCATATGGATGTTTATGAATTTTGTTTTCTATGCTTCATGTTTTGACTACATGTTTAGATGTTAGTTTTCATTAAAACTCAGGTATATACTTGTACAACTAGTGAGCCACAAATAGACCATTATATGTTTGTACTTGAACGCTCATTTGTACCCATTAGATATACTAGTATAGTCTAATTTTGATGATTCATACATTTGACTTGTATTCCCATTTTGTACATGTTTTCCATGTTAATGTTTAACTTTATGTATATGTCTATCTAGTCTAAACTATTAGTTATACATATACATCCTTGAGCCACTTGCCTTCATGCATATACTTTTGTGGACTCGTTTGTATTTGAATGTGTATGTATACGGTAGTTTGTACATGACATACATATAACTTGAAGGATTATAGTTTTGATAACTTTCTTGTGTTCATGTTTTAAGGAATTTCTTATTGAGCTCGATTGCCTAGTTTCATGATAATGTGTTTCACACAAAACTTATACACTCACATTATTTGAGGTTTCTCATGATTTTATTTTCATGAGTCCTATATGAGCTTTATATCTTTTGAGTGTCAATTGTTGAGTGATTTCATGTTTCATGAAATATTTTTTCTTTTATTCCTTACTTGAAGGATTTCGTACTAGTTTACAAATTTTTCATATAATTAGTTCGTATTCTTCATTATGGTAGAGTTTTCAAACATACTACATTTTCAAACCTATTTTTGAAAACCCCTACCCGTCCAAGGGTGGTTGATTGGGCGACCATGCCTTGTATGCTTATTATTGAAAATCTTTTTAAACATGTGCATGAAATGGGTGGTAGGTAATATGAGTTATACACTTAATCATATTATGTTTTCAATTGGTATCATTGGATCGTTTCAATTGGTATCAATATTGACAGTCTTTTTGTATACTCATATATATGTTTTTATATATGTATACTTATTCTTCATATAGTATCAATTTCGATTGGTATCTACTCTTCCATACATATATAGATGCTTTATATGTGCTTACTATATATCTATATCTTTGAGCATAAATTTTTGTTATGCTTACTTCAATACATATCATATTTCAATTGATTATGTTTTCAATTGGTATCCTATACAAGCTTATGCATCATTTTTTTTGTATTTCATAAAGCGAGAGAAAATTCGTATTTCATCTTTCAATTGATATTCCACTCCCACACTTTATGATGAAGAATAATTGAAAAATTAATATTGATTTTAATTTGGTATCATATGATCAAAATGAAAAATACTTGCAATTGGTAAATGAATAATATCTTACAATTGGTAACAAAGTTTTGCTTTCAATTGGTATCTAATATGTTTTCATTTTGGTATCAAAACTTTGATTGATTTCTTGAGTTTTGTTTTCAATGTCTCATTTACTTTCAATTGGCATTTCTCAAAAAAAAATTTATTTTACCTATGTGTTCACTACATTTGGTATCATGATGCACTATATTGATATATATTTTAATTGGTATCATAATGTTTTGTTTTGATTTCACTCCTTGAAGTATTTTTTGTTTCGGACAAAAAGGGGAAGAACATGTTTTTTTTCTTTCACCCCTTTGTTGATGATTGACAAAAAGGGGGAGAAGTATTTGAGTTTATACGCATGTTTTATATGCATTGTTTTTATATTGGTATCAAGAGATTTTGTTTTATGTTTTGTTGAAATTGGTATCAAGAGCATGATTACTAGTATCTAGAAACATAGTTTATTTTTTTTATTGATATCAAGAGCATTATTTAAAAGAACATGTTTATGAGAAGAAGAAATAATTTATTTTGGTATTTTGATATCAAGAGCTTGTTTTATGCATGATTGATGCATGTCATGTTTGGTATCAAGAGCATGTTTTGTATTTGGTATCAAAAGCATGTTCATTTCATTGTTTTATGCATGTCTATGCATATTCATGTTTAATATTCATTGCACATATTTATTGTTTATTGCTATGCATGAGTTAAGGGGGAGCTTCTTTGAAGCTTAACTTTAATCCATGCATATATAACTCCATGAGTTTTGTCATCATCAAAAAGGGGAGATTGTTGACCCGAGGCCTTCCACTCTAGTTTTGATGATGATTAACTCATGTAGTTATGTTTACTAATAATCTTGTGATGTTTAGTTTCAGATCTCTAACCAAGATATTAGTAGGTGATTAGCTTCAACAAAGGTGTTTTGGAGCTCTTCACATGGTGATTCAAGAGCCCGAGCGTCAATGTTCATACCTTGCACTCGTTGGAGTCAAGCTCCGGCAATCAGGGTTTGGATCGAGTCGACTTGAAGACGGAGTTCATCAAGAAGACCTCGGTATATAGTTTAGTTTATGTTTTTGATCCATTTGTAAAGATTAGATAGTGTGGTATGCTCAAGTTCACAACACACACACGTTTCATGTTTTGGATATTGATTTTCGATTTTTAGTTTAACCGATCTTGGTTTTCATGAATAGATTGTATCAATACAAGTTTACACGGTTTAATGTATACTAGATATGTTCTATATACATGTATGCTTCAACTATTTAAACAAACTTAGTTTTGATAGTCTATTTCATGAGTTTGGTATTTTGATATTTTAACAAAACTTATTTTCGGATTTAAAGTCAAAAATATTGATATATATCTATTTCATGTATATTGGATTATATCCATATACTACATGCCTAAAAGTTGTTTCAATATCATGTTTTTGTATTTGGATGAGTTTTGGACAAAACGATTTTCCATTTTAAAAATTCAAGTTTTTGAAAATACGGAATTTGGTTTTCGGCAAAATTTCTAAGTCACAAAAATGGTTAAAATTATTTGAAATATGTGTTGAATTTTTTCACACATGTTTGTATATCAAAGTATTATACTAAAACTATTTTTGTAGATTTTTAGAAATTTTATGGGATTTATTTGATTAATAAAAACCTAGTTTTCAAATCCCTTAAAAATCCTGCCAGGTTCTGGCGGTCGACCGACCGGTCGACCGCAAGAGCTGGTCGACCGGACCGGTCGACCGGACGTGCACAAGAACGTGCACATGGCCGTATCAGTTGGCCGGTCGACCGAGCAATCACCGACTGAAGGCAACCCACTCTCGGGTTGCCCCGGTCGACCGGATGGTCGACCGGCCAGAGAGCCGTTGCTCTCTGGTTCAGGGCCCGGTCGACCGGAAGGCTCAACGGTCAAAAATTTGACCGTTGGCCGGTCGACCGGAAGGCCAATTCTGGCCTTGTCAGTTGCCAACGGGCAGATTCTTTTGGGGGGTTATATATACCCCATTTGAAAAGGGTTTTGGTAAGATTTTCAAGAGCAAAATTTCTCCTATTCTCTAGTGTTTTAAAAGCAAGTTTTCAAAAGAGTTTATTAGTTTTAAAGATCATTCTTTATTTGTTTTCAAGAGTTGGAAAAATTAAAAAAAAAATAGATTTGGGATATTTGCCTTATTCTTCATTTCTATCAAATACTAAGTTGTTTTCCCAAGTATTTTTTCCTTGTGATTTGTTTTCCAACATCTTGATTTCTCACACTTGAGCCATATCATTCTATCCTATCTATTAGGATCTTTTTGTTTTGTGGGAAAAGAAGGTGTTTGTGGTTGAGATAGACCACCAAGTTGTAACCCTCCCTATTTGTGATATCCCTCTTGTGTAGAGGTTGATTTTGGAGTGGTGGTTGGCTCCCTCTAGTGAGAGGTGGAGTTGGTGTTGGAATCCCTCAAGGTTGAGGTGATTGATTTTGTATTGGCTAAGTGCCTACCCCTTTGTGTGAGGTGGTGTTTGTGTTGCCTCTAGTGAGAGGTTATATTCAGTTGAGAGAGGAGTTGTGTACTCCCGGTTGTATTACCCAAAATTCTAGTGGAGGTTCCCTGTGTGGGAGTCCTGTGTGGACAAGTTAGTGGATTGGAAATCCTTCTGTGTGAAGGCGGGGACGTGGAGCAGTGGCTCGAACCTCGAAACAAATCTTGGTGTTTGCGTTTGATCCATTGACTCTTACTCTCTCTCTATTACTTTGAGCATTGCATCATATTGCCATATCATTTATATATGCTTGTGTTGTTTGTGTGTGCCTCACTTGTGCTTAACCACGAGAGCTTCATATAGCGCCTCAACTCTTATTCAGAGGAATCAAGAGGAGTTAGTCCAGAGCCCTTCACTGGGAATTCGGCTACACTCGTTGGTTGCATTAAGTGTTGTTGCAATTAAGTTTTAATTTTCACATTTAGTTCATTAGATTAGCCGTACACCTATTCACCCCCCCTCTAGGTGTACTTTCAATCAGCTTCATGATTAGGGAAGGGGTTCTTAGGATTGGGCAATGGCTGACTTAGCAGTGTTCCCTTTTGTCTTTCATTTAATGAGTTAGCCAGTTGACCTATCTGAACCTCTAACCTATTGATAGCCTGGTGGTGGGTGTTCATTATTGAGGCCTTGTTTTTGGATAAGGTTTCAATCATTCGTTCCAAATCTGACATTTTTTTTATCTGGATGATTTTGTGTTTGTTGTTGCTGATATGTGGACTGGAAGTTATGTTGGAAGTTTGATTGGAAATTTGGTGGACTCTGGTGGAAACTGGGTTGATGAGACTGAGCAGGATATTGATGTGGAAATGGTTGCCTTGGTTGCTCATGACCAGATTGACTCCATGAGAAATTTGGATGGTTCCTCCTTCCCGGGTTATATATTTTGGAGTATAGATTGTAGTTGGGTCTGGTGTATGCTGCATTCATATTCTCAGGGTGCATTTGAGCTTGGTAGACAGGACGCTCCTCAAAAAGGTGGTTAAGAGCATGGCAGTAGGTACAACCCGGGTTGATCACAGGTGGTGGGTTGACCTGATTTACAGAATTTGGTTCCCTAGTCTCGAGCAGTTCTAACCTTTTCATCAATTGTGTTATTTTTGCCTCGGCAGCTATAGAGGATTCAATCGAATGCATACCAGTTCTGGAAGTGGTGGGATTGGTTTTCTCTGGACAAGACTCCAACTGTATGATTGTTTCTGCTAAAGCTTCAAAGAGGTCCCAACCCTGTTTCTCATCTTGCTTCAAAATTTTCCTTGACACATAGTCTCAAGGAGTGTCTTAGTTTGGTAGTCTAGTACGTCATAGAGAATTTGGCACTGCCGCCACTTCTCTATGCCATGATGAGGACATTGGGCTAGTAAGTCTTTAAACCGTTCAAAATATTTCCAAAATGGTTCACTTGATTCCTGCTTAAACTGCATTATGTTTTTCCTGATGAGGGCCGTTTTATGAATGGGTTAGAACTTCTTAAGAAAGACTTTGACAAAATCATCCCATGAAGAGATAGAACTGGCAGGCAGATTATATAGCCACCTCTTAGCTATATCTTTAAGTGCGAAGGGAATGAGCCTTAATCTAACAGCGTCTTCCCCCAGTTAGGGAATTCTCATCATCAAACATACTTCTTCAAACTCACGAATGAAGAAATATGTGTCCTCGGATTCTAGGCCATGAAACCTAGGGAGTGTATTTATGAATGAGGTTTAAGCTCAAAATTATTTCCATTTGCCTCGGGTAAAAGAATGCATGAAGGAAGTGAAGTACGAATAGGGTAGAACTTGTCTTGGAGAGAAGTATTGTTAGCCATGATTGGGATTGTGTCAGGAAGTGGTGTTTGTGCAAGTGTAGAAGTCCTAACAAGTCTTGCTGAAATTGGATCCCAGTACCACTCTTGCATGCACAATCACAGACAACGTTCACCAAGCAAGCAAGCGAAAAAGGAAAATAACAAACAAGAAAGAAAAATAATCACAAGCTATCTAGGATACCTGGACCTAGACAACTCCTAACTGTTCGATGAACCGAAGAAGGTTATTGCTCGAGTCAGACCACGGCTAATCAGCAAGGTAGGGGCAAAATACGGTGGGAGGTATCCGTACGTAAGCAACGGGCCTTAATTACGCCAAACCACGGTATCTTCGAGGCTTAACCTCTTAATCCCCAACCTTAGACACTGATTTGACTGGAGTATGAATCAAAAATAATTTCCAACTTCAGCTGATCTCTTAACGAGTCCGGATGTCACTAGGGGCCAATGTCTATCAATTTTTATTAAAAAACTTGAGATTGTGAGTGCTTGGACTGTGATTTTTGGGCCAAGGAAGGGTGATTAAATCCCCACCTTATCTTGTTATTGGGTGGTGCCCTTAAGATCAATTTGTGTAGGTGTACAATATATGCAAATAAGATTCACTCAAAGCGATGTAAATCAATCAAGAGGTGAGTCTTATTCTAAATGCAATGCGAACGTACCTTGCTCCAGCACTCTTCAATAGTAAAGTAAATGAATTGAAAATATACGTGCCTAAAATGTAAATGTCTAATCAATTTTTAAATTTTTCAACAAATATTTTACTGTTGATTTATTAGTAGGCTCCTGGTGATGGCATACAAGAAATAAAGTTTGCAGTAAGCTATATTTTTGCAAAGCAAGCAGCCCTGCACAAAACCAGTCAGTAGTGAACTCCTCCTTGCCGCGGTTCTGCGGCTAAAGCCGAGAAAACGCGACAATTCAGAGGGTACTTGGTCTCTGCTTTCTAGAGCAGAGGCCCAAGACCACTTATATGTTACTGCAAGTTTTCTTTTCCTGTTTCCCTACCTGTAACCTGCAACAAAGAAGAAAAAATTCGTTTTAGTTCCAAAAACTCAAATAAAAATCGTTACCCTTTTGCGGCAACGGCACCAAAAATTTGTTCGAAAGGATTAATTGTATTGAGAGGGGGTTTAGAGTAAACCGTTGATGTTCATGTACTGATGATCAAAAACTCTGAATGTGTGTGTAGGTTTACTTTACTCCTTCCGAATCACCGTTCGTAGCATAAGCTATGACGGGTCGTATCCGCAGGGAGGGTTAGCAATAGAAGCATTCAATGTTTTTATATTGAGATTTCAAGAATAAAAAAAACGAAAGTTCTTCTTTGTTTAAGAAATGAAAAACAAAACGATGTAGAAAGTGAGTGAAAAATCTTTGTGGGTTTTGTAGAGAAAAGGAAGAAACGGAAAGAAAGATGGAAGGAAAACGAGATATTTGAAAAGAGAATGTTTTAAGAAAAGGGTTTTTGAAGTACGATAGAAAGAAACGCCATGACTAACTAACATTCTAATCTACTAACTTACTACTCTCATTGGGTGATGCATGCCTCATATTGATTCATCGGCAATAGTATGTCTTGCTTTGTCAAGTCCATGTATTGTCCCATATCGAAAATGTGTTCTCATCTAGGCTTGGCTAGTTGCCTCCTTGAATCATCTGCTAAAGATTTTCAATAATGGAACAAGGATAGTCAATCTTAGGTATGCTAAGCAAAAATGTAAGATTCATTAGTCCATCAAAGCTATAACAAAGCTAGCATGAAATAAGAACTTGTACAATAGTCATTAGCATAATGAAATGATCCATCTTCATGTTCCATCAAGGCACTTGTTCTAAAGACAAGGCTCTAAGTGAGGCTTACATGAATCATATGGAGGGGTACAAAGCATTTGCTAAGAATGAAAAATAACTCATCTTCATTGGGGATAAAAGAGACTTGTAAATTGCAAGACTAAAAATAAAGCATCCAATGATTCATATGAGTTAGCAATCACCTAAGAGTTAGTAGTTAGTAGAGTTAGAAGTTAGTAAGTCATGTTAATGAGTTAGCTAGACATGGAATAAAGAACAAGCAACAATTCATTGTAGAAAGTAAATACAAGAAGGTAAAAGCTTGAAGAAGAAAATGCACTAGAACAAGAAAAGATTGGAAGAATGAAAGATTAATCCTTGTATTGAGTTGTCACCTTCTTTAATTACAAAGATTTCTCACCCTCACTCCTCTCTTTTTTGGATTCTAGAAGGAGAAAAGAAAACTTATATAAGAGACTAAAGAAAACCTAAAGAAATCTTAACAATTTTCCTAACAAAAGAATGCTATTCTCTCCTCCTTGATTACAGAGGCCCTAGGGGTCTATTTATAGCGTTCAGGAGAAGAGGCCATCCCACCACAGCCGTTGGATCAAACGCTTGATCAACGGCCAAAGGACTGCCGCGGATCCGCGGCCAGAGCCACGTTTCCGCGGCAGAATCTTGGCCGTTGCGCCAACGAATTCTCTGCCATTTTGTTATGGCTCGTGTGCCCAGATGGATCTTCTAAAAAGTGGAGGATATGCTTTGGATCCGTTCAGATCTGGGCTTTCTTCTTGTGGGCTTCTAAATTAATCTTTAATTCCTTTAAAAATCATAATTGTTGGGCCTTCTTCTCCATTAAATGTTGGACCTGAAAAAAGAGAGAAAAAATCAATAAAAATCCCATATTTATTCACATAAAGCATAGTATGGTAGTATAAAATGATGCATAAATGAACTCCAATCACGGTGCTGCACGCGCCTCCCAAGTATTGCCGCGGAAACGGGTCAAATGCCGCGATTCCACAGCAATCTTGTGGAGCCGTGCGCCAAGATTTGACGCGTGGCTCCGTACATCCCCTTTGGTGCCCCTTTCGCCTATAAATACCCCCTTTGTGCTCTCAAGAGGGAGATATGCAGAGAGTAGTGTAGTTTTAGGGTAGTTTTTCATTCCATATTGTAGATTAGTTTAGGTTGGTTAGTTCTTCTTCTTCCTCTTTGTATTTTTTATTTGTTTTAGATCTTGTAATAGGAGAGAGAGTAAGACATGAGTGGAATGCAAAAGTTCTTGTAATAGAAGATGACAAGCTATGAAAGGTGCTCTCTTTACCTCTTTTTATTTTCTATCTAACTCCTTTTACATGTTTAGCTAATCTTTTCTCTCATGGTATGTAACTACTAACCACTAACTAGTCTAACTTCTTAGTTGATAATCCGCATGAATCTAATAGCCTCTACTTGGCCTTGCTCTTGCAAGAGCCATTGATGGCTTATGATGATGGATCTAACACTCTAACTTCCTAACTCTCTAACAAGCTAGCATTACTTTACTCCATGCTTACTTTTAGTTTTGATGGTTTAAGTGTAGCTTGCACTTGTTTTGTTGAGTTGGGATGTGATGAGTTACATATAGGTCATGCTTTGTAAAGCTCTTGAACCAAGAACTAGTGATGGCCAATGATACATGGAGGCAACTATAACTAAGAGGTTAGCATGTTATGGAGTCATTAGTAGTTAGTAGCCATGGGTTTTCTTTCTTTTTCACTTTGTTTTAGACATACAAACAAAATCACAAAAAATTTTCTATGTTTCCCACTTCTTTGTTTTCACCGTACTTCTCTTTTCATTCTTTCTTCTCTTTTCTTTTCATTCTTTAAAACTCTGAAGAACTTTTTAACAAACACGTGAATCAACCGGTAAAGCTTCTATCGCCTCCCGTCCTTGTGGATTCGACTCGTTTTACCTCTATGCTATAACGGAAGTATCGAGGAAGCCAAAGCACACACTTTAAATATCAATTTCAAAACATACACTTTTTGTGCGCAGTTATCCCCCGATCAAATTTTGGCGCCGTTGCCAGGAATGGGAACGATTTGATCTCATATTTTTGTTAACTTTTTCTTCTTTATTTTTGGTGTGCAGGTTAAATTTTTAGCGTTGCAGAAGTCCACACTTGCTCTTGTGTGGTCGGGTAACTTCTTGTATATTCTTATACTCTACTGCTAATTTTTATATTACCTGTACACTGTAAATAATTTTAAGAATTAAATTACGGTAATTGGATGCTTTAAAACGGTTTAGACATTTGCATCTAGGCATGTGTCAACTTTCATTCCAATATATTATATTTTATTCTTGTGTTGTTGTGTTATTGATAGGAGGTGTACATATGGCATTGCATATAGTATAGGACAAACACTTCAGTGATTAACTCGCTTTTTTGTGTTCATTCTTATCTATATTGCACACTTGCACAAATTAAACTTAAGGGCAAAATCCAAAACAACATAAGGTGGGAAAGTCATACCCTCCCTTAGCCCAAAAATCACCTCCCCACTCACACAACCCAAGCCTAAATAAAATTTGCTAGAAGTTGGCCCCTAGGGACATCTCGGACTTATTTAAGAGATTGACCTAAGGGGAAAGTTGTTAGAAGTTGTCTCTTGCCAAATCGGTATCTAAGGTTGGGATTGAGAGGTAAAACCTTGAAGAACAGTGGTTTGGCATAATTAGGCCCGTTGCTCCAGCACGGATATGTCCCACTGATCTTACCCTACCTGGCCGATTAACTTATGGTCAGATTCCGACAATATACCCCCCGTGGACAGTCTAACCATTTAGGAGTCATCTAGGTCTAAGTCAATCCTAGCATAGAGTTGTTTTCTTTTCTTTTTCTTTATTTGTTTGTTTGTTTGTTTGTTTTTTTTTTTTTTTTTTTTGTAAATTGTGATATGGATTTTAATAACAACAATTCTTTCAATTATAATACGAATTCATATTTCACCCCGACCTCATTTGACTTGGATAACTCTGACCCAGCTATGTACAACATGAACCAACCATTTATGCCGAGTTGGGATTATCAGGATTAATATGACCCATATCCTCAACCATATGACCATAATTTTCAAAATAATTTAAACTCTTCACAGAGTCCATGGGGATTCAACTCCCCCAAGTCTAATTTTCAACCACCTTGTCCATAATTTTCATTCCCCGATTTTGATTCATATACTCCTTTTCCTGTTCCACCACCCGAAGAAAAATCTGATTTGGAAAGGAGTATGGAAGGGTCCCTACAACAAATGCAAAATTTGCTCAATTCACAATCCTTCCCACATCAAACTCCACATACTCCTTTTCTAGAGCATCCAATTGAAGAAGAATCTGAGCTAGAAAAGCGTTTGGAAGTCTTTTGTGATAGAATGCAAAACATGTTGGACTCCTCATCTCAATCAAATTTTCAAGAGTCCTACTCATCTTTTCCAGTCTCACCTATTCAAAATGAACAACCATCAATACTGGACTTGAGTATGGAACCCTTGCGTGAGTCCGAGTAGCAATCCCAAAATCTGATGGACTCACAATTTCACCATAATTTTCAAAATCGACTTCCATACACATATTTTCAAGAAGAATCAATTGCCAAGAGTATGGAAGACATGATCCAAATCCAAATTCTGTTACCCAGCCTATCAGTAGGTTAGACTCACTTATGAGCGAATTGATCAATGAGAGCGAGGAAAGTCTTCCTTGTCAACCTTTGACCAATCCTTATATCCCTAACTCTACTGATTGGACCCAAGAATCATATCATTTTGGAAATCTAGCTTCAATTTCATCATACCAACCTGAACTTGCCCAACATCACATCCTTGACATTTTGGAAAGTTATCCTCTTCCTGAATTGAACTTGAGCTTAAAAGTGATCCTGAACCTCAAGTTGGTCATTCCATGTCACTTTTTGATTCAATAATGACCCCGGTATCCTTATCAGATTTTTTTCTCTATTCCGGAGTCAACATTGAATTCTGTACCAGTACACCGTGAAATGGAATCACCAATCTCTCATGATCACACTTCATTAATGGGGACAGTGTGTGAACATCAATTCTTTGGTTTGGACCCTATTTTTGAACCAATTTTGACTCTCATTGTTGACTCTCGACTTGATCTGAGTCAACTTCCCGAGTCAGTATCGATTTTTGTTCCTGTTCCATTTGAGTCCAAATCAATCATCTCTCAAAATCACACTTCATTGTTGGACAAGAATGTTGACAAAAATGACTCAGTAATTATTTTTGAAAATTAGAAATTAGATGGGGATAAATTTTTAAATAAGATCATTCAATCAATCATTCTTTTATTGGGTCATATTAGAGAGGTCACCGGTGGGTTCCTTCAAGATCCACATTATCCTGATTGGGTAACAACGCTTAGCCCAATCAGACCACCACCGGAACCACCACCATGAGGTACTTTTCCTTCTCTTCCCATTTGTTTCATGTATATATACATTCACAATGCATTGAGGACAGTGCATGAGATAAGTGTGGGGGAGGGTTTACTAACATAGATTGTTTTAAATTTTCTTTCTTTTACACTCATTTTAGGAACTTTTTAAAATTTTCTTTTGTATAAAAACTCTTTTCTTTTCTTTTTACAAAACTTTTTGAAACAAGATAAATAGTTTTGATTTATTTTTAAAAAATTAAGATTATCTTAGGAATTAGGAAGACCTAAAATTATGAAATTTTAAACCAAGTCAAAATAATAGATCTTGTTTAAATTTTAGGATAGGAAAGTAAGATAGAAAAGATAATTTGATCTTAAATTTTTTCCTTAGATTTATGCACTCCACACTTACACAATTTTTGGGATTGAAACAAAGACTGAAAATGTCATAAAAATATATTAAAAAATTTATGATAATAAAAATCACTTATTAAAGTTGGGTAATTATGCCTCAGGAAGCATGATTATTCACACCTAAAATGGGGGATAAAAACAAAATAATCTCCTTTAGTTTTGTAGCCTTATTTACTCGAGTCCTTAAGTCCGAGGGATGTTTTCTCATCTGGTGCCCTAAGATCATCTGGTTTGGGAGTCACCGGCTAAAGGCTCACTACTCAGGTAAATCAGAAAGCCTAAGAAAACTAAGAGAAGAAAAAGAAATATATATATATATAATAATAGAAACAAATGGCATGAAAGTTAGAGCCGATATCCCAAAAACCTTCACTGTTCACAAAGTGCATATATTTCTAAGAGTTATATGAAAGATCAAAGAATCAATTCAATTTTAAATTCTTACATTTAATTTATAACAAGATTTTGTTTTCGACTTAGTTTAAGGAAGATTAATTTCTGGTTAACCTATGACCTTGGATCACTTATATTTTCGCAAAAATACTTCAACACTTTTCTCTATTTCAAAAATGCATTTTCAAAATACTAACATTTGATTTCTTTCTCTATGAATTTTGTGGGTGTAATCCGCTAAAAACCCTCAGGAGACAAAACTCCTCCTCTAGGGGAAACTTAGAGGTTTAACGGCTTGTTGCACATGCTCAGTGCAATCGCGTCACCTGCGAAAGTAGTGTAATAATTTTCTTAGTTTTTGTTTTGCTCGGGATGAGCAAAAGATAAGTGTGGAGGTGTGATTAGTCTCTAAAACTGCATATTTCATACTACATCCGCACATTTATTTCATATTAAATTCTGCTAATAAACACCTCTCTTGCATGTTTCTAGGTTCATGGTGTGCAATGAAAAAGAGAACCCTAAATCACCATTTAATTGGTGATCAAAGGCCTATAAAGATAGCCATTGACTTTGGAGGGTGGTTTCGTCAAAACCAGGGGCCCAAATCTGAAAACCAGCAAGTACATCCGACAGGGGGACATCTGGGAAGCGCGCAGCAGGCGGTGCTGTGCGCGCCTCCCAAGTATTACCGCGGAAATGGGCAAATGCCACGTTTTCGCGGCAATCTTATGGAGCCGCGCGCCAAGATTCGACGCGCGGCTCCGTACATCCCCTTTGGTGCCCCTTTCGCCTATAAATACCCCCTTTGTGCTCTGAAGAGGGAGATATGCAGAGAGTAGTGTAGTTTTAGGGTAGTTTTTCATTCCATATTGTAGTTTAGTTTAGGTTAGGTTAGTTCTTCTTCTTCCTCTTTGTATTTTTTATTTGTTATAGATCTTGTAATAGGAAAGAGAGTAATACATGAGTGGAATGCAAGAGTGCTTGTAATAGAAGGTGACAAGCTATGAAGGTGCTCTCTTTACCTCTCTTTGTTTTCTATCTAACTCCTTTTATATGCTTAGCTAATCTTTTCTCTCATGGCATCTAACTACTAACCACTAACTAGTCTAACTTCATAGTTGATAATCCACATGAATCTAATAGCCTCTACTTGGCCTTGCTCTTGCAAGAGCCATTGATGGCTAATGATGATGGATCTAACACTCTAACTTCCTAACTCTCTAACAAGCTAACATTACTTTACTCCATGCTTACTTTTAGTTTTGATGGTTTAAGTGTAGCTTGCACTTATTTTGTTGAGTTGGGATGTGATGAGTTACATATGGGTCATGCTTTGTAAAGCTCTTGAACCAAGGACTAGTGATGGCCAATGATACATATGAGGCAACTATCACTAAGAGGTTAGCATGTTAATGGAGTCATTAGTAGTTAGTAGCCATAGGTTTTCTTTCTTTTTCACTTTGTTTTAGACATACAAACAAAATCACAAAAACAATTCATCTATGTTTACTTCTTTGTTTTCACCGTACTTCTCTTTTCATTCTTTCTTCTCTTTTCTTTTCATTCTTTAAAACTTTGAAGAACTTTTTAACAAACACGTGAATCAACCGGTAAAGCTTCTATCGCCTCCCGTCCTTGTGGATTCGACTCGTTTTAGCCTCTATGCTATAACGGAAGTATCGAGGAAGCCAAAGCACACACTTTAAATATCAATTTCAAAACATACACTTTTTGTGCGTGGTTATCCCCCGATCACTGTGTGACCAAAAATTTCTGAATATCTAGTCTCAGTCCCTGCTGGAATCGATTTGCCCGGTCTTCATCTTCTGCTACCATGTATGGAGCGAAATGACTCAGCCTCCAGGACTCTGCATTGTACTCATCCACTGTCTGACTCCCTTGTTGTAAGTTGATGATTTACTACTCCATCTCCCTCCTAGCAGTCTTGGGGAAGAACCGTTCATAAAAGCTCTCAGAGAACCTCTCCCATGTGATAGGCTTCTTCAATCGTTCCTCCTTAGCGAGCCACCATGTTCGAGGCACATCAGTCATTTGGACCTTGACTACCTCCACTTGATCTTCCGCCAGAACACAAGCTGCATTCAGGAGATTGGACATATCAACCAACCATTACTCTGCTTCCAACGGCTTTTCTGTACTGGTAAAAGTGGCTGATTGCAACCTCCTAAAGTCTGAAATGTTCCCGGGTTTTGGTCCCTGAGGTGTCACCGACCTCTCCATGGCCGCCGTGGCGTCTGCTGTGCTGCCATCAACCCATCTCGAAGAAGTGTCATTTACTGCTGCCGCGATTCTATCATACCCCGAAGTACCCCCATCAAATCAATGGTATCTTCACGAGCAGCGATGCGCGCAGAGGGAGGTCGTTGATCCATTACACTGAAAATAAAATAAAAAATAATAATTTAAAAATATGGTAGACATACTTATACTTGTAACTGGATTATTAAATCTTGTACTGTCGGTAAAAGCCTGACTATTTACATAATTATACACTTGAATAACCTGGCTCTGATACCAAGAAACCATGTCACGCCCTGCAACTATAATACACATAAAAAGGGGTATGTGATGAGAGTCGGCGACGTATTTTCAAGACAAATACGTTAAGCCTTAGTACATTAATTTAAATAACAAGGTTTATCAATTATCCCAGCTAGAAGAAAACAAATACTTAATGTCACCAAGGGTTCCACTTATTACAACATAATAAAAACAGTAGGAAACATAACCATAAAAGTTTCTTACATATTGAGAAAGCTAATTGCCTACTGGAGATCTGCAATATCTTGAAGTACTCCTGGTCCTATAGAGTCTCTGGATCAGAACCTGAGCAAACAAACTCAGGGTCATCAATAGCGACCTGAGTGAGTGATAAAATGAGGGATATAAAGAAACATGCAAAAGTAACAACAACATGCATAGCTAGGTATAGTTTATCATACTAATAATTAGCATATTAGAACCATATTAAAGCACAGTAATATACACCACATAACCATTTATAAATTATAATTTGTCCAGGTAGAGTCATGTTGTCAAAATGTCTGTGTATGTCTATTCTTAATATCTTGTTGTTTGAAACTGATAATTGGAGATCGTAGTTTATGTTATAAATGAGCTCCGTGCATACTCGAAATCATGGCCCAATCACCTGGCACTGAACCAGGTCCTACCGCTAGGTAGTCAATAACAATAACAGTATGTCAATAACAATAACAATATGAACAATACGGGATGTCAGTCATCCCCTGGAACCCTGCAGTGGAACCGTCTTTCGGCCGCGCAATCTATATACTAAGTCCACCGAAAATACCAACACAGTCTCCTTCATCAATTTCCCTATCCCCAGGTGTAAGTTATCTAATGATTATGTCACCTAAGTTATTGGGTAAAAATGATAACAATAACAATGACTATGTGACAATAAAACAATCTCTTACCCAGTGACAATGATAACATGATCCCTTTTTTTAATGTTATTATGATCCAATTCAATAAGGCAATTTCCACTATAAATTCAATATATAATATAAAAATTCAGTATCACATTCCTTTTCTGCAATTTCATAAATTTTAATTTCTTTTGAATATTTTCCAATAAATGACAACTTCACAATTTTAATAATTTCTACTTCTGTTAAATAATTTAATGAATTCTAATTAAGAGGAATTTAGTGATTCCAGAAAAATTAATAATCTATTTATATAATACCAATATTTATAATCTTACAAATTTCTAAATAAGTTTCTAAACTCTAGAAAATTCAACAATCAATTTACTAAATTAACCATTCAATAATAGCAACAAGGTTTATCATAAGATATCAAATTTTACATAAGATATCAAATTTTACATATATCGAATTTAACATAAGATATCCTATTTGATATTATTCAGTGTTTTAAATTAAATACGGATGGTCCAGATCTTAAAATAAGGTTCTATGATGATGCATTGAGTTTATAGGATTATTAGATTTTATTTACTGATTTTTGTGAGGTTTAAATGGTTAAAAACATGAAAATTCCTTAACGGGTCTAAATGTTGGAATAGCGGGTTTCAATTTAGAAGGCAGTGATTCAGTCTAATATGATCTGCAAATAATCCCAAACTTTTTCAGTAGATTCTAGGGGTTATCTAAATATTTATCCTATTTTTACTTATTTTTTAAAATTTACATCTAGTCAATAAAATTGTTTTTCAATAAGTTAACGGGTCTGTTTTGTATTTGGGTCAGGTTAAAATAGTTTAGAACCCACAATATTTGGGTTAGACTGAAATTGGGTTTTCTGAAGTTGGGCTTCAGAATTAATATATATATATATATATATATATATATATATATATATATATATATATATTATATATATATAGAGAGAGAGAGAGAGAGAGAGAGAGAGAAATGTAAATCAGCTGACACAGGAGGTAACTCCGTCCTATGTCGCACTCAAAAATCGTATTTTCTGAGTGAATTTTTAAGATCCGACCGCACATTATCATCTTCATATTCTAAGATATACATATATAAAAAATCAACTGATTTGAAGTTCGTTTACTTATTGATCTAATCGTTCCATTTTGTTCTATTGTTAAAAACCGTTAATGTTTGAACGCAAAGAAAATGGAGTAAACAAACTTCAAATCACTTGATTTTTTATATGTGTATATCTTAAAGTATGAAGATGATAATGTGCGGTCGGATCTTGAAAATTCACTCGGGAAATTGATTTTTGAGTGCGACATAGGAGGGAGTTGCCTCCTGTGTCAGCTGATTTACATTTCTCTCATATATATATATATATATATATATATATATATATATATATATATATATATATATATATATATATAGTTTTCTGGCCTGGCCCAATGACCAAGCCCAGGGGTCTGCTCTCAGCCAGGCCGAGAGCATGCCCAATGAATTTCTTTTTTTTCTTTTCTTTTTGTGTGGCCTGGACCAATGGTGGCCCTGGCCACTGGCCTGGCCCAATAAAGGCCCGGGTGCTCTTGCACCCGTGTCGAGCGACCCAACCTTTTTCTTTTTTTTTTTGGCCCAATGGCAGCCCAGGCCATTGGGTCTGGCTTGTTGGCCCAAAGGCCATTAGCCCGATATTTGGATGATAACAAACCATATTTAGTTATGTGTTTAACAATCTTGTTTAAAAGAATTTCAGGTTTAAAACAAGTTGATTTGACGGCTCCACAATCAAGACTCACAATTTGAACGCCGCTAAAGATTTACATTCCCAAGCCTAGCACGGTAGAAAAGCTTCAGGATCAAAACATTAAAGAAGAAATTCAAGATTTGTAATTTACTTTTATTTTTAGATATTTTGTCAAACCTAGATGATAGAGGTAGAATATTTGGGATTGTCACTCACACACACTTAGTATTGCTTCATGGCTTCAAAAGAATTTTTATATCAGAATTTCTAACTTAGTTTTTAGAAATACCATGTTTTGGAAAAAACCGTTTTTAGAAAATCATTTTATCAAAAAGGATTTTTACCAAAATGATCTAACATGTTTGGGTGTTGATCTTTGACCACACTTTTAGTTTTATTAGGTCTAAAATCTTATTTTCAAATCCTTAAACCAAAAATGTTTGAATCAAAATTTTCCTTTTCTTTCTTTCCAGACTCTGTTTAAACAGATCTGACAGAGTCCGGTCGACCGACCCAGTCGACCGACGTGCACGGCTGTGCATGTGTGCACGTCGGCCGACCGCCCGGGTCGACCGGGCACTTGTCAGTGCTCTCTGTTTATTTCGGTCGACCGAGTCGGCCGACCGTTTTCCCCAACGGTCAGAAATATGACCGTTGGCGGTCGACCGGCCCGGTCGACCGGTAGTCAGAAAGTCTGACAGACTCCAACAGCTCTATTTTTCTGGACAGATTTTGTTGGGTTTCACCCCAACGACTCTATTGTGCTGTGTAGGCTGTTTTCCATCCCCTATAAATAGTGGGACTATTTATAAACAAGAGATAAGATTTACATAGTGGGACTATTTTATAAACAAGAGATAAGATTTACATATAAGATTTACAAGTTTTCAAAAGCCTTTCATTTTAGAAAAGATTTTCATCAAAGCCAAAATTTCCAAACACCTACTTGAAGCAAATCCCTCTACTTCACTCTAGTCATTTTGCACTTCACAATCCCAAGTACTATCTCTACATATTGGTTATAGGATTGTGCTAAGTGAGCTTTTTGTGATCAAGTGTGATCAATTTTCTTCTTGAGCGAAGTTGTAGAGGCATCGGCCTCAAGCGAGCTAGTGTGCTCCAAGTGGTGTTGCGGCATCACGAGAGATAGGACAAGTGTGTCCTTGTATTGGAGATCCAGTGGGATCAACAATAGTGGAAATCCTTCAAGTGTGAAGGCGGGGACGTAGAGCGTGGCTCGAACCTCGGAAACATATCCTCGTGTTTGCGTTTGCTCAAATTTCTCTAAACTCAATCTCTCTTTATTACTTGCATTATTTATTGCTTTTATCTGGCAAGTGTTTTTAATTTGAGCTTATTGATTTAAGTAGATTTAAATTCCGCATTATTGCCATATTCCATATAGCCATCACCTATTCACCCCCACTCTAGGTGATTTCAATTGGTATCAGAGCCTAACCCTACTATTTGGTTTAACCACCTTAGGGAGATCCTTGTATTTGGCTATATCATTTTGTTGCATTCTTCATTTGTTGTGCATTTTCCATGGCTTCAATTGATTTTTCTAGTATCAAGTCCCCACCAAAATTTGATGGCTTGAACTTCCCTATTTGGAAGGTCAAGATGAACCTTTTCCTTAAGTCCCTAGGAGTTAGGGTTGCTAGGGCCATAACCAAAGAATTTATAGAATCTCTCACCGATGAGAGATCATGGTCCGAGGACACCACCAAGGACTATGAGGCCAATGCTAGGGCTCAATATGCATTAACCTAAGCCCTTAATGAAGATGACCTCTCACACAGCATAAATTATAAATCCGCATATGAAGTGTGGAATGTTTTAATTGTGACTCATGAGGAAACGTCACAAGTCAAGAGATCCAAAATTGACTTGCTTCGTTCTCAATATGAGAATTTTTACATGCTTGAGAATGAGAGCATTGATGACATGCTCACTCGTTTCACCAAAACAACAAATGCTTTATCTTCTTTAGGTGATGCGATTGATAATGACCAAAAGATAAGGAAGGTCATTAGAGCTCTTCCCAAAGCTTGGGAAGTCAAGGCTACAACCCTCAAAGAGCTCAACGATCGAAAGGAGATGGACTTCTCCGGCTTCATCGGAAATCTCAAGACCCATGAGATGGAGATGAAAGTTAGAGAAGAAAGGGAGGCGCCGAAGAAGAAAGCCCTCGCCTTCAAAGCCACTCCAACCAACCATGACGAGGAGGACTCATCGGAAGACTGCGATGAGGACTTTGCCATGCTCATCCGAAAGGTGGGCAAAATGTTCTACAAGAAAGGGAGGCAAAACAACTTCCGAAGAGGGAAACCTCAAGGAAGATTCGAAAGGAAAAGAGAGGAGCCGGGTCCTTGTTTTCATTGCAAGAAGATCGGACACCTCATTGCCGATTGCCCCGCTCTCCAAGCTACCACCTCCAAGAACGGCCCAAAGAAGAAGAAGGCTATGGTGGCCACGTGGGATGATACGGAGTCAGAATCCGAAGAGGAGAACGACGCCGCACACATGTGCTTCATGGCACATGGAGATGATGCTTCTAAGGTAACTCTCGACAACTCCATAGAAGATGATGAATTGACTATGAATGAGTTAGCTCAATTCTTTGAAGAACTCCAACATAGATATGAGATTTCACAATCTCATAATAAGAAATTAAAAAGAGAAAATGATTCTTTGAAAGATAAAATTAATACTATTGAAAAAGAGAAAAATGATTTATCTATTGCTTTTAAGAAAATAAAGATTGATTTTGAAAACTATAAACTAGCTTGTAAAGGAAAAACTTCTATTTCTTCATGTAATAAAAATGATTTTGTTGAAATTCAAAAACGGGTTGATGTTTTAGATTCAACTCTTAAAAAAATGTGCATTTGACTTAAATAAATTTGCATCTAGATTTCCAAAAGGAGTAACCCAAGGGAAACATACTCACCATGCACGGAAACATGCATACACTCACAAGCATGCTCACATGTATGGTAGTGGTAGGATTTATGTTTCC
Source organism: Agave tequilana (assembly GCA_038442645.1). Taxonomy (NCBI): domain Eukaryota; kingdom Viridiplantae; phylum Streptophyta; class Magnoliopsida; order Asparagales; family Asparagaceae; genus Agave; species Agave tequilana. The sequence goes on from JAVJIF010015735.1 coordinate 37,925, forward strand.
ACGCATTGTGGCCGCAAAGGCCATTTAGAAAAATTTTGTTTTGCTAAACATAACATGAATAATAAACATGTTTGGGTTCGCCCCGGTACTAATCCTAAAGGACCCAAAAAGATATGGGTACCAAAAGACACACCAAATTTAGTTGAAACAGGTGGGTCTTCATCCTCCAAGACTTAGGGGGAGACGGTGCCCAGGTGGTGGATGCATCAAAGCTCAAAGATCACATCGCGCTTGCATCACTATCATGGAGGCACCTATTTTGGAGAATACCCTCGGTTTGGTAATTTCTCCATTTAAAAGCTTTTATTTTTGTTTATATACATATGCATAGGATTGTTAGTTTACCTTTGTGCTTCATTGATATGTGTTAGTGTAAACTTACATTTCCATCTTGCTTGTGTATATGCTTTGTTCTAATTCATGTTATCTTGCTTTATGTCATATTTTTTGTGTCCACATATCTAATTTTGATCATATATCTATATACACATTTTGTCAAAAACTAAAATAAATATTTAAAATTCATATTTAAAGCAAATACATTAGAGATGGCAATTGCGCACCTCAACTCATATTTAGAGGAATCTCGAGGATAAAGTTCAGAACCCTTCACAGGGTATTCGGCTTCAACATCTCTAAACCTTTGTTTTTATATGAAAAATAAAAAAAATTAAAATTTCTTGTGTAAATTTTGAAGTTTAAAACATGTTTTAAAATTTTGTATGTTAAAAATATCTTTCTCACTATTTTTCAGACAATTTTAGATTTTTTTTTGGGGTCTTTGCTGCTGACAGTTTTTGGGCAAGATCGGCCGACCGGAGCTGAGATCCGGCCGACCGACCTTGCCTGGAAGAATGTTTTTATCCTTCTCTGTAGCCGGCCGACCGGTGCAGTCGACCGTTTAGTCTGTCAGAGCTCTCAGGTATTTTCGGCTGACCGCTACGGTCGACCGTTTCATCTGTCAGTGGTCTCGGGTATTTTCGGTCGACCGGACCGGTCGACCGAGCGACGGGAATCTGTCATTTACCCACCCTATTTAAAGCCCTTACTCTCTCATCTCTGTCATTTCTCACCGCCGACGTCTCTTTTCCCTCTCTCTAAAAACCCTAATCACCTCATCCCACTTCAATCCATCACAAATCCTTGCCTAAATTTCTCAAATCTTTCCTGGATCGTCTCTTTCAGGCCCGATCTACGTATAATCTCAGGGATATTCGGTTGTGGGTTCTTGATCTCTCATCCCTCAAGGTAAAAATCTGATTTTTCTTTAGATCTTGCTTTCCATCTTGTTGTTCATCCTAGTTTTGTCAAGATCTATCCGTCACCTAGTCTAGATCAAGCCCTAATATTGTTTTTGACCTAGATCTTTCATTTTAACCTAAAAAATTATGCCTAAAAGATTTAGAGCCGAGAAGGGAAAATCAGTAGTCCCTTCTTTTTCCTCCACCAGGACTAAACCTCCATTTGTTTCCGATCTAGCAGAAAATCGGTTTATCCTCCTTTCGAGTAGAACTATTATTTCTGGGAGATGTGTTGTCCTTCAAGATTTTGAGTACCTCAATATCCCACAAATATTGAGGAACAATTCATTAGATCAGTTCATGGCTATTAGAGAACCCGTGTACACCTCACTCATACCCTACTTTTACACTAATCTTGCTTATGAGGGAAACCGGGTTAGGTCTAGGGTTCTTGGAAGAGACATAGATATCTCTCTCCAAGAATTTGCTGATCTGTTGCATCTCTCCTGTGGAGGAGTTGATGTCTACTCCTATGACCTACATGATTTTGTATATCCGGCCGGTGAGTCTGCGCTCACCGCGTCAACTTTACTCCACGGGGATGACAACCCCGGCTTAGTGAGAAATGAGGAGGTGAATAAATTCACACTCACCGCTCAAGTCCTTGCTAAATTTGTATTCTATAACATTCTGCCCAAATCTGGTGAATACAGTCATGCCAGGGGTCCTGTTCCTTTGATTGTCTATTGCCTTCTGAAAGGCATTAAGATAAACATTCCCCGATTCATAATTTCTCACATAACCTCCAATCATGTCCTTGTCCCCACAAGGCACTTGCCTTATGGGATGCTTATCTCCTATCTTCTCAAACAACTTGATTTTGACCTATCCTCTGTGAGACCCACAGAACCCTCCGTGAACCTGAACAGCTCTCTCTTGAAGAGGATGCAAGTTAGGGTGCGTCATGATGCACCCCAACAGCCTGCAGTTCCTCCTTCTTCTTCTGTTCCAGGGTCTTCATCTATTCCAGGGTCTTCTTCTGCTCCAGGGTCATCTATTCCATCAGACCTTCAGGCCTTCATTTCTTCTGAGCTTCGTACTCAGTTTCAGGAGCATCAGTCTTGGATGACCGCTGAGATCCAGCAGCGACTGACCCAGATTTCTACGGCGGATGCGGCACATCGCGCGGAGATGGACTCTCGTTATCAGGGACTTCGCAATGATATGTCCTATTTTGCTGATTCCATGCGATACATGGATTCGCAATTTAGTGCACTCTTTGTGAAGTACAACATGCTTGGTCCAGACCCCACGCCATTTGCCCGACCGCTTCCTTCCTCCGGCCGTCCATTTCCAGTTAGGGCCCCTTCTGCTTCTTCAGCACCACAGCCAGGTGTTGCAGCTATTGATCCAGAGGAGGAGGCTTCTGATGATGATGAGGATGATGATGATGATGAGGATGTGGAGATGGCTGCAGGTGATGCTGAGGACGACGATGAGGAGGACGACATGAGGAGTGACTTCCCCTTTTGATGATGTCAAAAGGGGGGAGAGATATTCATGAGAGACTTCCTTGGGCTTATATTTTGTAGCTTGTATTTTGTATTTTGTGGGTTGGACACATTTTGGTATTTTGTTTAGTATTTTGGACATGTATTTGATGGTTGTGTGGACATGTGTTTTCTATATGTCTTGTATGAACATGTGAGTTATTTATGGCATGAGTTATTTTCTGGCATGGACATGTGTATTGTTTTTTTTTATTTGTGCTATTTACCTATGCCTGAGTATCCTTTTATTATATGCCTGTGTTGAGGGGGAGCTTCACTTGAACTCTCCACCAAAATATTTGTAATAACTATGTATGTTTTGTCATCATCAAAAAGGGGGAGATTGTTGGCCCAAAGGCCATTAGCCCGATATTTTGATGATAACAAACCATATTTAGTTATGTGTTTAACAATCTTGTTTAAAAAAATTTCAGGTTTAAAACAAGTTGATTTGACGGCTCCACAATCAAGACTCACAATTTGGACGCCGCTAAAGATTTGCATTCCCAAGCCTAGCACGGTAGAAAAGCTTCGGGATCAAAACATTAAAGAAGAAATTCAAGATTTGTAATTTACTTTTATTTTTAGATATTTTGTCAAAACCTAGATGATAGAGGTAGAATATTTGGGATTGTCACTCACACACACTTAGTATTGCTTCATGGCTTCAAAAGAATTTTTATATCAGAATTTCTAACTTAGTTTTTAGAAATACCATGTTTTGGAAAAACCGTTTTTAGAAAATCATTTTATCAAAAAGGATTTTTACCAAAAATGATTTAACATGTTTGGGTGTTGATCTTTGACCACACTTTTAGTTTTATTAGGTCTAAAACCTTATTTTCAAATCCTTAAACCAAAAATGTTTGATTCAAAATTTTCCTTTTCTTTCTTTCCAGACTCTGTTTAAACAGATCTGACAGAGTCTGGTCGACCGACCCAGTCGACCGACGTGCACGGCTGTGCATGTGTGCACGTCGGCCGACCGCTCGGGTCGACCGGGCACTTGTCAGTGCTCTCTGTTTATTTCGGTCGACCGAGTCGGCCGACCGTTTTCCCCCAACGGTCAGAAATATGATCGTTGGCGGTCGACCGGCCCGGTCGACCGGTAGTTGTCAGAAAGTCTGGCAGACTCCAACAGCTCTATTTTTCTGGACAGATTTTGTTGGGTTTCACCCCAACGACTCTATTGTGCTGTGTAGGCTGTTTTCCATCCCCTATAAATAGTGGGACTATTTTACAAATAAGAGATAAGATTTTACATATAAGATTTATAAGTTTTCAAAAGCCTTTCATTTTAGAAAAGATTTCATCAAAGCCAAAATTTCCAAACACCTACTTGAAGCAAATCCCTCTACTTCACTCTAGTCATTTTGCACTTCACAATCCCAAGTACTATCTCTACATATTGGTTATAGGATTGTGCTAAGTGAGCTTTTTGTGATCAAGTGTGATCAATTTTCTTCTTGAGCAAAGTTGTAGAGGCATCGGCCTCAAGCGAGCTAGTGTGCTCCAAGTGGTGTTGCGGCATCACGAGAGATAGGACAAGTGTGTCCTTGTATTGGAGATCCAGTGGGATCAACAATAGTAGAAATCCTTCAAGTGTGAAGGCGGGGACGTAGAGCGTGGCTCGAACCTCGGAAACATATCCTCGTGTTTGCGTTTGCTCAAATTTCTCTAAACTCAATCTCTCTTTATTACTTGCATTATTTATTGCTTTTATCTTGCAAGTGTTTTTAATTTGAGCTTATTGATTTAAGTAGATTTAAATTCCGCATTATTGCCATATTTCATATAGCCATCACCTATTCACCCCCCCTCTAGGTGATTTCATGGCTGTGCACCCGGGTGCGGGTCTGCCACCCGCTGCATAGACCCGTTCGGTCTGTGCAAGGCCGAAAGTAGTCTTTATTTTTTTTCCTTTTTTACAAACTTTGAAAAAAAGTTTAAAGATTTCTATACTTTAATTATTTGATATATTACCATATATATATATATATATATATATATATATATATATATATATATATATATATATATATATATATATATATATATATATATACATATATATATATACATATATATATATACATATATATACATATATATGTATATATGTATATATATATGTATATATGTATATATGTATATATGTATATATATATATATATATATATATATATATGTATGTATATATATATATATATATATATATATGTGTGTGTGTGTGTATATATATGTATATATATATATATATGTATGGAGATAGACTTGTGTCCTTTCAAAAGGATTTGATCCCGGATCCTTCCCACTCAAATTCAACCCTCCAACATTCGAATACAAGATCCACTCCGTTGAAGTTGATCTATACTATTTCAAGTATCTATAAACCAAAAATCAAGTGTTTTAAATACTTTTTACCCATCCATCAAGTAGGGAAAAAACGGACGGCCTAAATAGTGAGTTGGTTAGTTTAACGGTGTAGAACATTTGAAATCTAAAAAAATTAGTTTATAGGGGTTTTTAAATGTTTAGATCATAATGAAATGGCCGGATCGAGAATTTGTATGTCTAAAGACATAGATCTAACCAACTCACTACTTTCGGCCGTCCATTTTGCGTCGCTTGATGGATGGGCAAAAAGTATTTAAAACACTTGATTTTTGGTTTATAGATACTTGAAATAGTATAGATCAACTTCAACGGAGTGGATCTTGTATTCGAATGTTGGAGGGTTGAATTTGAGTGGGAAGGATCCGGGATCAAATCCTTTTGAAAGGATACAAGTCTATCTCTATATGTATGTATATATATAGATTAATGGGTAAGGTTCTAAAAAATTTCTTTTTGGAAGGAAAATTTTGAATATGTAACTTTTTTTGTTTTGATCCAAACTAATTCCTTTCTTTTTTATATTCCAGAATTACCTCTTTTTTAAAAATTTTCTATAATTTAATTAGGGTAATAATATATTACTTTTATATATTTTATTTAAATAAAGGTGAGGTTTTTAATGAAGAAAAGATTCATTGAAAGAGAAATCTAAGCATGGTATTTCAATTTAATTGGAATTTTTAATTTGTACAAATTTATTTTATTTATTTTTTTGGATGAGAATAGTGAAAATACACCTAGAGGGGGTGATCTATGTCCCCGCCTTCACACAGAAGGATTTCCACTACGTCCACACAGGACCTCCCACTAAGGGAACCTCCACCGAGGAATTTACAATTACAAAGTTAAGAGTACACAGCCCCTCTCTCCAACGCAACCCCTCTCTCCAACACAACCACCTCTACACAAGGGGCAAGGCACAAAGTCAAAACAACAATCACCGCTACACAAGAGGGATAAAGGCACAAAGCCAAATTTTACCACAATCACCTCTACACAAGAGGGATAATCACAAACCCAAAGCACAACCACCTCTACACTAGAGAGATAGGCACAAAGCCAAAGCAAAGGAAAGATAACAACTTGGTGATCACAATAGACCACAAACAACTCTTGATGATCACAATAGACCACAAACAATATTTCTCACAAAAACAAGATCCTATAGATAGAATAGAGATGATAAATCAAGTGTGAGAAAACAAGGTGTTTGAAAAACAAATCACAAAGAAAATACTTGAGAAAACACTAAATAGAAATAGAAATGAAGATCAAAACCAATTTCCCAAAGACTCTATTTTTCTTTGATTTTTTCAACCCTTGAAAACAAAATAAAAATAAAACTTTTGGCTCAAAAACTGTTCTAAAAACTTGTTGCAAAACTCTTGAATAGATGATAAAATAGCTCTCTAAATTCTTGTAGAAAATAGCCAAAAGGATGGCTTATTTATAGCCTCTCAAAAAATATAGCCGTTGGCAGCAGAAAAGTCCAGAATGCCATTCCGGTCGACCGGCCGGCCGACCGGCCCTACGGTCATATTTCTGACCGTTGTGCCTCCGGTCGACTAGGCGGTCGACCGTGCACAGCCTGTCGGTCGACCTCCTAGTCGACCGGCAGTACCCGAGAGTGGGGTACTTTCAGTCGGACGACCGGCCTACTTGGCTGGCCTTGTGCACGTTTCGTGCACATAGATCGACCGGTCCGGTCGACCGACCACTGGTCTGTTCCACTGCCAACTGGTTCTGGCAGATAATAAGGGACTTGAAATTAGGTCAATTCAACACCTATAAAATCCCATAAATTCATATAAATTTCACAAAATTAAGTTCTTGTAAGATATTTGAATAACAAATAAGTGTGACCAAAAATCAACACATATTGCAAACTATTTAAACTATTTTTGTGATATAAAATATTTGGCCTTAAACAAAAACCGTATTTTTCAAAACTTGAATTTTAAAAAGAAAAACTGTTTTCTCCAAAACTTGTCTAAATACAAAAATATGATATTGAAACACATTTGAAGCATATTGTGTATGGATAGAATCCACTACACATGTAAATGATATATCTATGTTTTTGACATAAAATCCAAAATAGGTTTTGTTTAAATACAAAACTCCAAACACATGAATTAGAACATCAAAATAAGTATTTCTAAATATGTGAAGCGCAGATGTATATAGATGAAATCTAATATACATTAAACCATGTAAACTTGTTTTGATTCAATCTATTCATGAAAACCATATATATGTATATTCGAAATCCAAAAACCGGTTAAACCGAAAACCAAACATATTGAACTTGTGTGTGTGTGTGTGTGTGTGTGAACTTGAGCATATCAACACTATCTATCTTTACACAAGAGCTAAACACAATCTCAAATTAAACACAAACTGAAGTCTTCTTGTAGAACTATTTCTCCAAGTCGACTCGATCCAAACACGATCCAATGAGTTTGACTCCATCCGAGTGCTAGATACGATCTTAACGCTCGAGCTCTTGAATCTACATGTGTTAGCTTTAAAACTCCTTTGTTGAAGCTAGACACCTACTAATATCTTGATCAATAACTGAAATTATATAAGCACAAGATCATTAGTAAACTATAACTACATGAGTTAATCACCATCAAAACTAGAGTGATGGACCTTTGGGTCAACAATCTCCCCCTTTTTGATGATGACAAAACTCATGGAGTTATATATGCATGGATTAAAGTTAAGCTTCATAAAAGCCCCCCTTAACTCAGCATAGCAATAAATAATAATGATATTCAATGAAATATATAAACTAAACAAAACAAATATGCATAAAGACATATTGAGCATGCATATATAAACACACTAAATTCTTCTCCCCATTTTTGTCAATTCATCAACAAAGGGGTGAGGACAATCAAAAAATAAAGATGTATATACGATATACATTCATGAAGAGGAGAGACGTAAAGTTAGCTCCCCCTGCATACATGCATTACATGGAGAAGAAATGACTAGACCCTAACTAACATAAAGTATAATATATAATGTATAAATGGAGATGTTAAGCTCCCCCTACACACGTGTATCACGTAAAGAAGAGAGGTCAAGCTCCTCAATGTGAGATACACTGAACATGAATCTATATATAGAGAAGATGTTAAGCTCCCCTTGCATATAGGCATTACATATCAAAAAAAATTTAAGAAAATTTTAAAATCACTTTTAAAACAAATTTTTGAAATTTCTTAAAGTCAACAAAATGAATTATGATACCAATGAAATCGAATTGTAGTTGACAAAAATAAAAGTTGGTACCACTTGTAAAAAAAAAATTTAAGATATCAATAGTAGATTTTGATACCAATTGAAGGTGAAACATGAAGTATATTTTGATATCTATGTTATTTATTTGGTATCAAAATGAAATACCAATTGAAAATAATGCATAAGCTTATTAAGATACCAATTAACATTTAACAATTAAGTCAAGCTTAGCATAAACATAATTTGTGTTTTAAACATGTAAAGATATTGTAAAATAAGCACAATCAAATCATATATATATGTATGAAAATGAAAATACCAATTGAAATTGATATTAATTGAAATTTGAAGCATATATATATAAGAAACAAATATGAGTATACAAAAATAAGATTACATGAAGATCATGTGTATAACTCATACCTACCACCCTATTCATGCGCATGTTTAAAAGGATATTCAATAAGGTACACAAGGTATGGACGCCCAACCATTCGCCCTTAGATGGTAGGGGTTTTCAAGAATCATGATTTGAAAATATTTTAGCATAGTTTGAAAACTCTACCAATTGAAGAATCAAGAGACTAGTTTAAAATAATTTTTGAAAAACAAGTTAAAGATCCTTTAAAAATTAAAACCAAATCATATATCTCATGAAAATATGAAAATCACATGATTATCGACACTCAAATAACAATAAAGCACATATAGGCTCAAAAATCATGAGTAAACACCAAATATAAAGTGTAAGAGTATGTAATCAAAAAAATCATGGAAATAGGCAATGAAGCTCATATGAAATTTCTTTATAAATATGAAAAACAAAAAAAATTTAATTTTCATTAAAACAATACAAACTTTAAGGCATATGTATGTTTTGTTGAAACTAAGAGTATACATATATATCTCAAACATAAACGAGTCCATAAAATTTTGCATGAAAAGCAAGTGACTCTCGAATACACATGTATATCTAATAGTTTTAGACAAAAATAACATATACATGAAGATAAACACATTTTTATGAAAACATGTACAAAAATAAGAAAAACAATTTAAGATACAAGAATCATCAAAACTAGGTTATAATATACATGTAATGAGTACAAATGAGTAATGAAACACAAACATATAATAACTAAGTGTAGTTCACTACTTGTACAAGTATATACAAAAGTTTTAATGAAAACTTCATCTAAACAAATAATTAAAAATATGAAGTGCAAAAACATAAAAAAACATGATCATTAGGGTAAATACATGTGTTTTAGAGGTAGGATATACACAATAGCTAAACTACATTGAGAACATAAAAATAATAGTCCATATAAACATGGGTGTATCTCTAATACCACATATGTATATCACAAGTCTAATAAACATTGTATTTAAACATAATGAACATGAAAAACCAAGACATGCTAAAAATCATCAATGAGAAAGCACGTAAACGTAAGGAGTTAGAGATAGTTACCAAAACTAATAGGGCTAATCTCTAGGTTTCCAAACCATGGTGGTCCTCCCACCAAACATTCTTGAAGGTGATGCATCCAATGTAGTGTCCATCAAGCTCAAACGCATCCACCATCAAGGCACCAAGTCCCTCACGTCAAGTGAGAGTCCACACCTAGATCAAATACAATAGGAGTGAATTTTAGTACCCATACCTTTTTAGGTCCATAGGGGTGAGCACCTTTCCTAACCCAAACAAACTTATTTGTAAAATTTGAAATATTTAATTTATCATAGTAAAACTTTGCAAAGTGGCCCTTACGTCCACAATGTGTACAAGTGTACACATGAGCATACATAGAATCATGTGTGTGAGCATGATGAGCATGTGTATGCCGTGTTTTGTGTGCATGTATATGAGGTGCATGTTTCTTGCGAAACATGGATTCTGATTTCTTGTGATCCATAGCATATTGGCTCAAAGTGGAGCCCAAACAATCAACACTCTTCTTTAACATAATTATATCATTTTCAACATTAGAAGAAGAAGTGAAGCATGCAATAGGTTTATCAATAGAAGATGAATCTATAGTAGCATGACAAACATGGGAATCAAAATCATTTTTCAAAGAAATATTTTTCTTTAAAACTAAATCTAGCTCTTTTGAAATTGAAACAATTTTATTTCTCAAAGAATCATTCTCTTTTAAAACAATTTCAAGTTTTGAAGATAAAACCTCATTTTTCTTCAAAACAATATCAAAATCATTTTTATTCTTTAAAATTTTATTTTCCTTTAAAACAAGGTCAAGTTGGGTTTTCAGGGAGTCTCTTTCACTTGAAATCTCAACTCTCTCTTGTAAATTCATGTTTAGCTTTGAAAATAAATCTTCATTTTCTTCTTTTAATTTAAAATTTTTCTTTTTCAAAAGTTTGTATTTTTCAAGCAAGTTTTCACAAAATAATGAAAGTTCTTCATTTAAGGCATCGACATCCATATTGTCATTACCTGAAAAACTAGCACTATCATCTAGCTGAGTGTTCGAGTTTACCTCAAGGGAGTCATTCCCTTGGACCATGTAGCAAGTTGGTCAGACTCATCTTCACTAGATTCTTTCTTCACATAGTTTGTTGTTTGTAGCTTGGGAGAGGTCAATGTATTCCACACTGCAAAAGCGGAATCACAATGAGAAATAATAGAAAGATAATATTTGCTAAGTGTGTGCCTAAGTGCCTCTAAGGCTTGTACATTGGCTTCTATATGCTTGTCATTACCAAGATAAATTTCTTAGTAGTGGCAAGGTAAACATGCATTCCTAGGGTTTTAAGGTATATACTCATCTTATACTTTCACATATCAAAGTTGGTAACATCATACATGGGAGGGGTCATGAAATCCATGAGTGTATAAACAATATGTGTGCAAATACAAATCTAGATTAGCAATCCAAGATTTCACTCCTAGGTGGTTAAACCTAATATCATGAGCGTAGGCTCTAATACCAATTGAAAATACACCGAGGGGTGAATAGGTAGTAGCTAATCTAATGACAAATGATGCGGAATTAAAAACTAATTGCAACACACTATGTGTAACCAGAGAGTGTAGCTGAATTCCCCGTGAAGGGCTCTAGACTATCTCCTCTTGATTCCTCTAAATCAGAGTTGAAGTGCTATATGAAGCTCTCTTGGTTCAACACAAGTATGGGCACACAAACAATACCAAGCATGTATGAGATATGAACAATATAAGTAATGCAAGATATAAGAGAGATAAAGTTTAGAGATAGTGGATCAAATGCAAACACCAAAATATATTTCGAGGTTCGAGCCACAGCTCTACGTCCCCACCTTCATACAGAAGGATTTCCACTACGTCCACACAAGATCTCCCGAAAAGGGAACCTACACTGAGGAATTTACAATTACAAAATTAGAAGTACACAACTCCTCTCTCCAACACAACCACCTCTACACGAGGCAAGGCACAAAGCCAAAACAACAATCACCTCTACACAAGAGGGATAAAGGCACAAAGCCAAACTCCACTACAATCACCTCTACATAAGAGGGATAATCATAAACCCAAATCACAATCACCTCTACACTAGAGGAATAGGCACAAAGCCAAAGCGAAGGAAAGATAACAACTTGGTGATCACAATAGACCACGAACAACTCTTGGTTATCACAATAGACCACAAACAATATTTCCCACAAAATAAGATCGTATGATAGGATAGAGATGATAGCTCAAGTGTGAGAAAACAAGGTGTTTGAAAAATAAATCACAAAGAAAAATACTTGAAAAGAATACTAGATAGAAATAGAAATGAAGATCAAAACCAATTTCTCAAAGACTTTATTTTTCTTTAATTTTTTCAACCCTTGAAAACAAAATAAACATAAAACTTTTAGCTCAAAAACTTTTCTAAAAACTTGCTGCAAAACTATTGAATAGATGGAAAATAGCTCTCTAAATTTTTATAGAAAACAGGCAAAAGAGATGGCTTATTTATAGCCCCTCAAAAAATATAATCGTTGGCAGCAGAAAAGTCTAGAATGACCGGCCGGTCGACCAGCCTAACGGTCATATTTCTGACCGTTATGCCTCCGGTCGACCGGGCGGTCGATCATACACAGCCTGTCGGTCGACCGTCCGGTCGACCGGCAGTACCCGAGAGTGGGGTACTTTCAGTCGGTCGACCACGCGATCGACCGACCTACTTGGCTGGCCTTGTGCACGTTCGTGCACATCGGTCGACCGGTCCAGTCGACCGACCACTAGTCCGATCGATCGTCCGGTTGACCGCCAACTGGTTCTTGCAGATAATAAGGGACTTGAAATTAGGTTAATTCAACACCTATAAAATCCCAAAAATTCATATAAATTTCAGAAAAAAAGTTCTTGTAAGATATTTGAATAAAAAATATGTGTGACCAAAAATCAACACATATTGCAAACTATTTGAACTATTTTTGTGATATAAAATATTTGGCCTTAACAAAAACTGTATTTTTCAAAACTTGAATTTTAAAAAGAAAAACCGCTTTCTCCAAAACTTGTCTAAATACAAAAATATGATATTGAACACATTTGAAGCATATTGCGTATGAATAGAATCCACTACATATGTAAATGATATATCTATGTTTTTGACATGAAATCTAAAATAGGTTTTGTTTAAATACAAAACTCTAAACATATGACTTAAAACATCAAAATAAGTTTTTCCAAATATGTGAAGCACAAATGTATACAGATGAAATCTAATTATACATTAAACCAAGTAAACTTGTTTTGATTCAATCTATTCATGAAAACCATATATATGTATATTCGCAATCCAAAAATTGGTTAAACCAAAAACTAAACATATTGAACTTGTGTGTGTGTGTGTGAACTTGAGCATATCAACACTATCTATTTTTATACAAGATCTAAACAAAAACTCAAACTAAACACAAACTGAAATCTTCTTGTAGAACTCTTTCTCCAAGTCGACTCGATCCAAACATGATCCAATGAGCTTGACTCCAACCGAATACTAGATGTGATCTTGACACACAAGCTCTTGAATCTACATGTGTTACCTTCAAAACTCCTTTGTTGAAGCTACACACCTACTAATATCTTGATCAATAAGTGAAACGATATAAACACAAGATCATTAGTAAACTATAACTACATGAGTTAATCATCATCAAAACTAGAGTGATGGGCCTTTGGGCTAACAAATAGAGTTGAATGAAATGAGAATTTTAAACATGATATATTATTAAATTCTAGTTCATACAAATTAATTTAGATCATATGGGAGATTTAAGCTTCATAAAAGAATTTTAAACATGTTAAATCATTAAATTCCTATTATTGCAAATTATTTTTATCTAGATCTTTATATGAGAATTCTTGATGAAAAATTCATGGGAAGATGAATCTAATCATGATACTTCAAATAAATTTTTAATTCATAAAAATTTAATTTACTTTCTTGGATTGATTCCCTTAGCCTGCTCCTCAATCTCCACGCCTCGGACACGTTCCTCCGTCATGATCGATTCCAAGGAGGGGGTGAAGGGAGGATGAAGAAATGTTGGATTTGAGTTTTTTCTGTCTGTCGTTCTTTTTTTTTTAGGAAGCAAGAGAAGAGGGGTTACGTTAATATAATATGATAAGATCTTTTAGGTTAGGATTTTAGCATATAGGTTTTAACAGAAGAAATTAGGTTGTTAAGATAAAGATCTCATAAGATCTTTCAGTTAGAATTTGAAATTTAAATTTGGCTTTAGGTTTGTTTAAATAAATTAGATCTCCTACCTAACCACACGCCAATGTAGCATTATGGTTTAGATATTAGGATTTGGTAAAAAGAATATGAGTTCGAAACTTGGCATAAATAAATATATATTTTTTATTATTATTATTATATTTTTTATTTCTTTATTTATTTTATTTTTATTTTGGGTATTGCCTGACAAGAGTATTACACTTAAGGCCTGCAACGTTGGCTGAATAGATCATCAAAAAGACTGTGACAAGCTGTTCAGATATAGCAAGAAAACCCAGTTCATTAAATCCATGAAAACAAGTTAAGCGGGAGAAATCCGGGGAACGAAGCTAGAGTGCTAAACACTGTCGGAACTAGCCACGAGCGAAGCGAAACCTAGGTAGGGCCATTGCGTAACACAATATCAAGCGTTAAACACTAGGTTGCGGCGAATCTAACGCTCTGCGAGACTCGCACTTGGCAGAGCTTACGTGGCGAAGCCAGTGCATAACACATCGTTAAATGTTAACCGCCAGGGTACAGCAAGGCCCACACCCGGTTGAGCTCGCATGGCTAGAACACGACTCTCATTTATAGAGGCTAGCAGAGTCTGTGACTCATCATATCCATGAAGACTGCCAAGCATTGTGGCTCTGAGCTCAGTGAAATTGATAGAACAGATCGTGATCGTTACTAGAATAATATAGAAAATACAATAACTATGCCTAATAAAAGTTCTGAATCTGAAAAAAAATTTCCTACTGGCACTCCTCGTGCAGTAATGTGGTCTATCTGATTACCTACATAATGACTACCCTACTTTCTATACTGATCCTCACTTTCTGTGCTAATCCCCATAGAATACCCATATATATAATAGAATTTGGAGCGGAAGAACTGTCTGATATAAGATAATATGGTACACTAGAATCGAAGAATGCAATAATAGGATGAGAACGAACCACATCTATCCCGCCGCTACCTCACTAGTTTACCCATATCTTAAGTTGGCATAAAAGCTACGAAAATCAGAATAGTAAAAATGGAAGAGATAGGAACAACATGGATAAAAGGGAAGTGGATACGAAAAATCTAAGATTGATGATAATAGTGCAATAAGAAGATTATAATATAGAAAACTTAACAACTCAATGACATGATAAAATGGAGATAATGGTTACGGTTGGTACCTTCAGGGTTCATGTTCCAGATATTAGGCATCCCTTCTTGTTCTTACTCTATTCAATATCTTAACTTCCTCTTCAGTCAAATTATATGTTTGCCTCCTTCTGCCATCTGTCCTAGCTCTTGGTTTCCTCTGTGCTTGACTATATGCTTGTTGCTAGGGATGAAGTAAGGTTTCTCTGTTAGTAGGTCCTCGATTCTCTCCAAAAGTTGTACTGGATGTGTTGATCGGATCGGTGCAGTGTTCTCTGCCTTCTTAAACAGACAGTCACTCTTCAAATGATTTCCGAACCCGCACACAAAACATAATTCATAAGTTTCCCGGCGATTGTGTTGTAAGTGTTCGGGCTTAAGATAGTAGCCACATATCATATGCTGAGTGCGATGTTGGAGTGGTTGCTTGGCTTGCAGGGTATCCAGGGGCTTGTTTGAATCTTCACCTTCCATCAACTTAGAGGGTCTCTTTGCCAACATCATCTGCATCTTATCCTGATTTTTCTTCTCCAGTTCCCATTCTACCTCTCGAGTGATGGTGAAAATCTGAGAATTTGTCTTGAGCTGTGTTGACACTCTAAAAAGACAAGGCTCTGAGATTTCACTTCAACCGGGCCAAACGACGTCTAAATTTGTCGACATTTATAAAATACAAGTCACAGACAAGATGACGACCAGTCTGAATTCACCTCCAGAAGACAAGGCAGCAATTTGGACTTTATTGATCCAGTAAAGCAGACAATAAGCCAAAAATGCCTATGAGGAAGTGAAAGCAAGTCTATGAAGCCAGGACTGATCAAATATCTAGCTTCGCAGAGAATTAGGATTGCTAAAAGGACTGAAGCCTCCAGCTCCGTGCGAAGCTCCCATCAGCCCCACCAGCGGCTTATCTTAGAGCTTCACTAGAAGCTTTATTCCTAACTTTGCTGGAAGGAATAGTTAAGCTATCTCCGAGTTGAATTTCTAGCTTCGCTAGAACTTCATCCCCAGCTTCGCTAGAAGAAAGAATGATTCATCTTCGCTAAGTATTAGCTTCGCATAAAGCTTCCAAGGTAGCTTCGCTTAGAGATAGCTTTTCGTTTAGCTCCGCAGCGAGCTTTACCAGGTCATCAATTGACCTTTTCAAAATCCCACGTGGGATTAGTGGGTGAACCCCATTAGTTTAGTGGGGTTAATGCCACTTTAAGTGGGCGGTTACACCCGCCCACTTCGTCCCACATTAAGTGGAGACAATTAATCCATGACGGCGAGGAGGAGTTAGCTAGCTTCACCGGAAGCTCGCAAGTAGCTTTGCCGCAAGGTCATTTGTAGCCTCGCGCGAAGTTAAAGACTGATTCAGCCTTGCTGAATTCAAGGGGACAGTTACACCCCATTTTGACTATAAATAGTCCCTTGCGGAGCCAAGGAGGAGCTAGCTGGCTAGAGAGAGGAGATTGGCTGGAATTTGAGAAAATATCCCTAGCAAAGTATTCTCTTGCCCCTTCTGCTTCCAAATCCTCAGTTTGCTTCCAAAGTTTTAAAGATTTTGTTCTCTTTCATTTTCAGGATTCCAACATGCCTTTTACTTTCTATAGATTTCAGAACCAAGCGAGAAGGAAATTCTATCAGGAAGGTAGCATGACCGTCTGATCGATTGCATCGTCAAAGGGATAAAGTGATCGCGCGCTGATCAGATTCCTATCGGCATACTTCCTCAGAAATCTCAGAGGAGATGTACTTGTAATTTTTTTTTTAATTACATATAATTTCGATCCTCATTTCTCTTTTTGTAAGTTTTCCCCAATCAATTTTCATTGGAAAACAAGCTGCTTGGGTATAAGGAACATCTTGATCTTCATCTTCAGACCTTGTTAAAATCTACTTGCTTGACTTTCCTCATCAACTACCATGTACAGCGTGAACAGGCTATGCCTTAGAAACTCAGTGGTATACTTGTCTACAGTTCGATCCTCCTATCGTAATCTGATAATTTGTTCTTTCATCTCTTTTTATACCATCTGGGGAGAACCTCTCGTAGAAACTCTTCAGGAACTGGTCCCAAGTGACGGGCTTCTCCAGTCTTATTTCTTTTGCCAACCCCATGATCTTGCTACATCTCTTAGCTGTATCTCAGCCACTTCCACTTGGTCCTCATCGGAAATTTGGACTGCCCTCATAAGGTTCGCTACTTCTATCAACCATTGTTCTGCATCAACGGCTTCTCGGTACCAGAAAATACGATTGGCTGCAGTTTTCTAATTTCAGAGATATTCAATGGCTTTTGTTCGCAAAGTACCGTCTATAATCTTTGATGCAAGATCTCCATCTGTTCCTGTTGGTTTTCCATCATGCTCATCAGAAATCACCTTAAATCAACACTTTCTCCACTAAGGCCACCCTATGAAGAACCAGAACTGTTATGATTTCCCTGTCTTGTCATGGTCGAGATGGTCTAAGAATAACGAGAAACTGAAGTATGAAAAGATGAGAGAACTTCAGAATTTAAGGGAAGAATTATCAAGAGAAAATAGATAGCTTTGTAATTGTAGTATAACTAGGACTCATATATTTCAGTTGCAAATTTCTTTACCACTAATTTGCCGATTGGTTGTACTGAGGATGTGAGAGCCTAGGCGATGATACCACCCTGTAACACCCTGATCCCGCGAGTACGAAGACGTTACTGTGATGTATATATATAGGTCAAAAATACCCTCACATATATAACTCAACATCAGTACAGGAAAGAATCAGAGTTCAGAAATACGTGGTGCATTATAAATTCTAACATATGAAACAATTACAAAGTTATCACAGGATGTGACATAATATTATAAGAATATTACATCACTGATAGGCATAATTGTGAAAATATAAAGAGATATACAAGTATGTACAGTATTAAAAGGCGCTCACAAGTCATGAAAGAGAAACTCGAGAGCCAAGCAGGGGGCCTGAAAGGTTAGGGCCTCAAACGGTCTACCAATGATCCACGCTACAGCTGCGTATCTCTGATCAGCAGCCGAAAGAATCCACAAGCTCCAACCTTTGGGATTTGGACATGAGAATCTAGGGGAGTCAGAAACTCCCCAACAAGTGGTGTGGTGAATGCCAAGTGGCGTGCAGGAATAAGCACATGTGTATTGATAAATCCGAATGAAAAGAGTATGTATTGAAAATCATGTCGTAAGCACAGGCATACAGGAGCAGGCAGATAGATAGTAAGTGATATCAAGCAGGGAATAGGCATGGTATAATATGATAAGAGCAGGAGACCAGTGGAATAGAACACAAGTAGTAGGATAAGATATATATAAACATATATAATATAATAATAATAATAATAATAATAAAACCAGAAATCCGAAGTAAAGCCCGATGAAAGCAAACATAGCAAAACCAACGATTCAAACCCAGTTCATGGCTTCATGAGATAAGTACGTCGAAGGAATAATCCAAACAAGGAAACTCTCATTTATATATGATCGAGGTAAAAACGCGCACAAAAGTATATGTTTTGAAATGAAGATTTAAAGTGTGTGTGCTTTGGCTTCCTCGGTACTTCCGTTATAGCATAGAGGCTAAAACGAGTCGAATTCACAAGGATGGGAGGCGATAGAAGCTTTACCGGTTGATTCACGTGTTTGTTAAAGATTCTTCAAAGTTTTAAAGAATGAAAAGAAAAGAAAGAAAAGAATGAAAAGAGAAGTATGGTGAAACACAAAGAAGTGGGAAACATAGAAAAGAATATGTTTGTGGTTTTTGGAATGTTTCTAAACAAAGTGAAAAAGAAAGAAACTCATGGCACTAACTACTAATGACTCCACTAACATGCTAACCTCTTAGTGATAGTTACCTCACATGTATCATTGGCCATCACTAGTCCTTGGTTCAAGAGCGATTCAAAGCAAGACCAATATGTAACTTATCACAACCCAACTCATTAAACAAGTGCAAGCTACACTTAAACCATCAATACTATAGAAAAGTAAGCATGGAGTAAAGTAATGTTAGCTTGTTAGTAGTTAGGAAGTTAGAGTGTTAGATCCATCATCATGAGCCATCAATGGCTCTTGCAAGAGCAAGGCCAAACCGAGGCTATTAGATTCATGTGGATTATCATAAAAGAAGTTAGCAAATTAGTGGTTAGTAGTTAGTTACCATGAGAGAAAAGACTAGCTACACATGTAAAAGAGATTAGAGAGAAGAAAACATAGAGAGGTAAAGAGAGCACCTTTCATAGATTGTCACCTCCATTACAAGCACTCTTGCATTCCAAGCATGAACCACTCTCTCTCCCTATTACAAGATCTACAAAATGAAAAATACAAAGAGGGAGAAGAAGAACTAACCTAACCTAAACTAAACTACAAAATGGAATGAAAAACTACCCTAAACTTTGTATATCCTCTTCTGAAAGCCCTAGGGGGGTATTTATAGGCACCAGGGAATAGGGGGGCCAGGGGACAAACCCTGGCCCGAAGCGCGGCCGCGGCCGCTGCCGTCGGCCGCGGAAACGCGGCTTGGGCCGCATTTCCGCGGCCCCTTGGTGGCCGCGCGCGGTCCTTTTGGTCCCCTGTCAGATTCGGCTCCCGGTTTCTGGTTTCTGGCCCCTGGTTTTGACGAATCAGCTCCTCTAGGTCAATGGCTATCTTAATAGAACTTTAATCACCAATTAAATGGTAATTTAGGGTCTTCTTCTTCATTGCATACCATAGACCTAGAATCAAGCAAGCAAAGGATTATTAGCAGAATTTAATACGAAATAAACGTGAAGATGTGGTATAAATTATGCAAAATTAGATACTAATCAATATACCATATATCTCACGTCATCATAAACTAAGTCCATACGACCCAAATTGCAAAACATACAGCGAATTATTAATTGGCATCTTTTATTATTATTACTCGTCCTATCCAGATGTCTAGGTATGTGGACTAGTGTCCCAGCACACATATATCCACATCTAAGTAAAGCAAGATTGTTATTAAAAACTAATGGGGGTATCAACGAACAATGTTTACAGTGGGTCCCATGCATGCCCGGGACCGCGATCCAAAGTGTTTTGTTGCTGGTGCACGGAACCAACCGCAAGGCGTACAGGAGGGTCTTATAGGACGCCCTTTTCAAGATGGTACAAGGAGGGAGGGAGCCAACACTCCCCTCGGTCACCTGGTGGCCCTCAGGTCGAACTGAAAGTTTTAATTACACAACATACCTAATACTACTGTAAACATGAACATATATTGATATCCGTAAGTTTTCCCCTGCCCGATATAAGTTGTTCCTTTTTATAGTTTATTAGATAATTATTAGATTACGAGAATGAGCAGAACAAGTCAGGAGTATCAGGAGTACAAGTATGACAAGAGTACGATTTATACTAGAATATATCAGGATATATCAAAATGTCAGGTCATTATTCTCGTTATCATGAAAATTATGAGAGTCAGGTATGTCATGTTGGATGTTAGGTGATAGCTGACAAGGGGTGATATCAGGCAGGTGACAAGAGATAGGATGATAAATGTTAACATATCAAGTGAAAGCATGTCAAGCGAGGAAAACAGTACCGACATAAGAAATTGGTATGAATACCGAAAAAACATGCAGTCTCAGGAAAATAGTATAAGTAAGATTTCAAACTCTTCACAACCATTAATAGAAGAATAGATAAACTGGCAAGTAGGTAATTAGCAAGCAAGCGGACATCCAAGTGAAGCTAAGCAAGCTGGAGGAGCCGAGAGCAAACAATGTTCAATCAATAGAGCGCTTGACGAAGCTACTGGAATGACTCGGCTTAAAAACGAGTCTAAAATCTGGTAGAGTTCACCTAGATGAATCTAGTGATAAAGCGCTGAGCGCTAAGCATGCCTACCAGGCAGAGCATGGAGACCTGACGGTCTAAGTTCACTCCTCTTTCGAAGAAGTGTCTGAGAGCCCGAGGGCTAGAGTATGCCCGGGGTCTAAGCGCACTCTCGGTAGCTACCACGCACCCCTAGTAGCCATCCCGGGAGTGAACAAAAAAACAGAATTGGTATAAGGGTACCTACATTGTTAATACCACACATGCATACATATATACGTGATAAAAACTAGACTACCGTGTAGTGGTGAAGCCCAGAGGCTGAGTGTAGAGCCCGGAGGCTAAACTACCACGAAGGGTTGGCCACGCATGGTATAAAAGCTGAAATAAAACACATCACAGGCATGGTATATGTACAAAAAATAACTACCCTAGTACCAACATTTGTCACAGGCATATACATGTACAATCCTTGGCACTGGGCCACATGTAAATACAAGAGCACAGCCCAATACAAAATACGAATACAATCTAAAGTACAGAAAAAATACATAGTTGACCCGGCGAAGCGGGGAAGCCCAAAACGAGGCAGGACACTTGCCTAAAAATCTTCAGAAAATCGTCGTAACTCCAGAATCCCAAAAACTCGAACACGTGCACCAATATATATTAAAATATATATATAATATTTTATAAGAGTGAAAAAGTTAGTGAAAGAAAGAGATCTAGAGAGAAAGAGAGAGGGCGGATAGGGGAGAGAGAGACAGAGAGGGAGGATGGGGGAGAGAGATACACAGGAGAGAGAGAGAGAGGGGGGGGGGGGGGGGGGAGGGAGGGAGAGAGGAGAGGAAGGACAGGAGAGAGGGAGGACATGAGAGAGAGGGGCTATGCCCCCTCTCTGCTCACGCAGCCGCAGCCAGGGCCTAGGGCCCTAGCTGGCCTAGGGCCAGTGGCGTCGAGGGGCAGCGCCGACCACCGTCGGGTGGCCAAGGCCACCGTCGGGCAGGGATAGCCACAGGCCACCCCAAAAAGGAGGGAGAGGAGAGTGAAGGGGTGACAGTGTTAGAGAATTAGAAGGAGATGGTGATGGTTGATTGTGGTGATTTTGGGTGGTGGAGTTGGTGATTTGGTGATGGGTTCATGAAATTGGAGGGAGAGGAGGAAGGAAGAGGTCGTGGCAGTTGTGATTGAGGAGGAGAAGGTGGTAATTTGGTGGTGGTGGTTTGATAAAGATGGAGATGTAGATGAAAATGATGATGTTTTTTATGGTGGAAGAAGGAGATGGAAAGAGGAAAGGCCAGAGTAGGAGGTGGTAGTGGCTCGCCGGCCATAGGGGCTCACCAGAGGAGGGCGGCAGCGCTGGTTCAGAGAAGAGAGGGAGAGAGGGAACGAAGAAGGAAAGGAGGAGAAAAAGAAGGGAAAAAAAGAAAAGAAAAGGAAAAAGAAAGAGAGATATTCAAAGGGAGAGATGGAGGGGATGGGGATTTAATGAGGGGGAGTGGGTCGACATGTGATGGTGGGAAGGAAAAGAAAGAAAGAAATGAAAAGATCCAAAATTAATAATAATATTATAATAATATCAAAAAATATCGACTGTTCTAGAAAAATCCCCAAAAATATTCAGAGATAGAAAAATCACCCTGAGGAATAATATAAAATCAATTTTTAAAAATAAAATCTCATTTTCAAATTAAAAATCATGAAATAAACTAACAATACTGGCCGACACCAAATCCAGCCGAGTTTTGATAAATTCAGAAAATTCTCCAAAAATATATTAAGATAAAAATTGTGATTTTAAGAAATAATATGAAAGCAAATTTTATAAATTCAACTCCATTTATAAATTAAAAATCTTAGAATCAACCAGCTATACCGGTCGATACCGATTTTGAAAATTTTGCAATTTAATTCAGAAAAAATCCAAAAATCATAAAAAATCTAAAATATTAGAAAATGATGTTTGAAACTGAAATCAATCAAATCTAACTATCAAAAAGACCAAATCAAGCAATATACTAGGATCGAGTCCCCAGTTCAGACTAGGGCTGATTTTGAGTTCACGAATCCGGATCCAATGCAAAACGATCGCATAAATATTCATAAAACAAAAATAAATACGGAAAGTAAATCAAAAATATGATCGAGAATCTAAATACGTAACTAAGTACGTATTCCGAGAATGGGGTGTTACAGTATTGTCACCTAATTTGAGCAACATTTTTGATCCAGTTTTGATTCGCATGTCTATAATTCTTGAACTTGAATCACCAATACTACAAAGTCACATTCCATTAAGGGAACATGAATGTGAACCAGAGTTTCAATTTCTTAATTTGGGCCCAATTTCTGAACCAATTTTGACTCTAGAGCATTTACTTAATTTAAGTCAAATTCCTGAGTCAATATCGGTTCCTACATCTTTAGCTTTTGAGCCTAAATCAACCATCTTACCAAATCACATTCAATTGTGGAACAAAGGTGTTGCACAAAATGATTTGGAAATGATTTACCAACCTTGGGCATTTGATAGGGACAATTTTCAAAATAAGACTTTTCACGATCACATTCAAATATAGGGTTATAAAGGGATAGAGGTCCCTAGTGAGTTCCAGCGAACTCCAACTCTTCTGTATTGGGTAGCATTTTGTACACCAATCAGACCTCCATTAGAACCACTACCCGGAGGTGAATTTTTCTTCCCTCTCTCTTTTCATGCATACATGCATTAACGATCCATTAAGGACGCAAGGAATAAGTGTGGGGGAGGGTTTGACTAAGATTTTTTTATTTTTAGGATTTTTTATTTTGTATAGGGTTTTTCCTTTTTTAAAAAACTTTTTAAACAAGAGAAAATTTTGATCTATTTTAAAAAAAATTAACATTGAGCTTAGGATTAAGAAAACCACAGTTATAACTTCTTAAACTTAGTCCAAATGATGAATTTTGTTTAAATTTTTTGTTAAGAAAGATAGATTGAAAAGATAATTTAATCTTGAAACTAAGACTTAAAATGCCATAAATAAATCAATAAAATATATGAAAAAAAAATACTCACTTATTAAAGCTGGATAATTATGCCTCAAGAAGCATGATTATTCATGCCTAACAGTAGTCAAAACAAAAAAATAAATTCTTAATTTTGTAGTCTTATTTACTCGAGTCTTTAAGCCTGTGAGAAGTTTTCTCATCTGAAGCCCAAAAACTATCTGGTTTGGGAGTCACGGGCTAAAGACTCACTATCCAGGTAAATTAGAAAGTCAAAGAAAACTATGGGGGAAAATTTATATAAAAATAAATGGCTTGATGATTACAGTTGGAATCTAAAAAATCTACACTAACACAAAGTGCATGTGATCTAGGTTTTATGAAAGATCAAATGATCGATTAAATTTTAAAATTCTTACCTTGATTTATAATAAGATCTCGCATATAGATTAAGTTTAAGGACAAATAAATCTAGGTTAACTTATGACCTTTGATCGCTTAAATTTTTCCAAAGATATTTTGAAACTTTTCTCTCTTTCAAAATGTGTTTTAAAATAATACTAACATTTATTTTTTCTTTATTGATTTTATCTGTGTAATTCACTGAAAACTCTTAGGAGACTATAACTCCTCCAATGGGGAAACTTAGAGATTTAAAGGCTTATTGCACATACTCAGTGCAGTCGCATCACCTGCGAAAGTGGTGTAATAACCATCTTAATTTAGTTTTTAGTTTTCTTGTTTTGCTCGGGGATGAGCAAAAGTTAAGTGTAGGGGTGTGATTGGTCATCAATTCTGCATTTTATTATCACATTTTCCTATCAGTTTTTATAAATAAAACCCTGCTAATGACCGATTATGTCTTCTTTATGCAGATAAATATCGGGAAAAGAACAAAGTGGTAAATATAGGCTAAATATTGCTATTTGTGGAATAATTTTGGAGATTTCTTGAAGGCCTTGAAGCCCAAATATGAAACCTAATCTACTGAATTCAGAGCGAAAATCAGAAAAAATCAGCATATATATAAGCTTTTCGTGGCTGGACAAACCCGAGGCCAAAAGATCAGGGCCCTTGGTCCTGATCAGGCCGCAGATCCGCGGCCTATACTGTAGATCCACAATAGTCCCTAATTCTTGACGCATGGCTTCGTCCAGCGAAACTCGAGGTCCCTATTGTCTATAAATACTGCATTATGAGCCAGAATTCAAGGGAGGAGACCAGTAGCTAGGTTTTCTTCTCCTTAGGATTAGTTTTGGATTTTCTTTCTTCTTTTCTTGTATTTTTCTCCTTTTTATAAATCTAGGATTAGACCAGAGATAAATTCATAAGAAAAAGAGAGAGTTATTGTAATAAATAAGTGATAATTTATGAAAGTTTCTTCTTTTATGTTCATTAGTTATTTTTTAATCTTCTTTCTAGATGCTAAACTAGTTTCTTTTTCATGGCTAACAACTATTAACCACTAATTATCTAACTCTTTATTGATAACCCATATGAATCTAATAGTATCAACTAAAGGCCTTGTTCTTACAAGAGCTATTGATGGCTCATGATGATTGGTTCTAACTCCTAACTTGCTAACAAACTAACTTGCATTACTTACTTTATTTCATGCTTGCTCTCTAGTAGTTTTGATGATTTAATTGTATTTTGCACCTTGTTAACCAAGTTTGGATGAGGAGAACAATCTTATGGACCATGCTTTGAAAAGCTCTTGAAGACAAGACTAGTGATGGCTGATTAGTCTCTAATTTTGCATTATTTTCATCACATTCTCATAATTATTTCATGTAAATTTCTGCTAATAAAACCTTGCTTGCTTGATCCTAGGTTCATGGTGTGCAAATGAAGAAGAAGACCTAAATCACCATTTAATTGGTGATTAAAGGCCTACCAAGTAGCCATTGACTTTAGGGAGGCAATTTCGTCAGTTCAGGGCATCAAATCCAAAAACCAGCAGAAGATCCTGACAGGGGCCAGACTGGGCGACGCGCTGCCCAAAGCCAGGCGCGCGCCGCCCTGGCAGGGCCGTGAAAACGCGGCCCTGGCCGCGTTTCCGCGGCCCTTTGGGCGCGCGCGCGCCTGCGCTTTGGGCCACGTGCTTCCCACGTGGCTCCCTTTCCCCTGGTGTCTATAAAAACCCCCCAGGGGTCTTCAGTTGGGAGAGATCCAGAGTTTAGAGCAAGTTGTTATAATTTTGTTTTTAAGATTTGTAGTTGTTGTTCTTCTTCTTCTAGTTGTAGGTTTAGCCATTAGAGTGAAAGAGAGAGAGAGTGTAAAAGTTGTATTTGGAGGGTGACAACCAATACAAGTAATTACTTCTCTTCCTTCTTTCCATTTATTTGTCTTTGTCATTTACTTTCATTTCCTTGTTGTAGTGTAACTTCCTCCTTACTTCTTTTCTTTTACTTTCTTGTAGTGTAACTCCCTTTCCCTTTACCTCTTTTTCTTGGTTGTTTCTTTTACCTTTATGGCTAACTAACTTTTCATTAGCATGGCTAACTAACTACTAACCCATTAATTTCTAACACTTGATTGATAACCCACATGAGTCAATAGTGTCAAACAAGTCTTATGCAAACAAGAGCTATGGCATCTTAAGACGAGGGTTCTAACTCTAACTTACCTACAAGTACTTACCTTCTTATATTTCATACTTAAATGGTTTTTTGATGATCTATGGGTTTTGTACTTTGCTTGTTGTGTAAGTTAGAGACTTTCCTTTTAACTTTGCCGATACCATTAGTGCACTCGTGTCTTCCCATATTCTCGCCTTCTAATGGATCTTGATATGGGAATGTCCAAGTTTTTGCCGTGTAAAGCAAAGTTATAGGAAGAACTTTCACTCGATTTCCACGTGAATAGTTCCTTTGCATAAGGGGTAAACTTGCCTAGGATCCATCGTGAGGCACATCTTCAAGAAGTTAGGGATTAATGGGAGCAATTAGTAGAAAGTTAGCCATGCGTTTTTACCATTAAGAAAAACCCACTTTTACAAATCACCAAAACATTTTTCAACAATTCTTAAAACAACTTGTTTTCACTTTTCAATTCTTTATTTGAAAACAAAGAACTTTCTTTCTTCTTGAACTTTGAAGCTGCATTAAGCTTCCATCGCTCTCCCTCCTTGTGGATACGACCCGTATAGCCACTTCGCTACTACGGAAGAATCGCAAAAGCAGTAACTTCGACCCACTCCCTTTCTACTTTTCTTGTGCTTGCTTTTTGTCGATCAAATTTTGGCGCCGTTGCCGGGAGGGAACGACTTTATTGTTCACTACTAAAGATTGTTCTTTATTTTTGTGTGTAGGAGAAGTACCAAGGAGCTCACTATCACGGGAAGCGAAGGAGGTGGCCAAGGACATTGCGCAAGGAGTCATTTGCCCTCGGAAAAATTCGTGTAAAAGCGAGTTTTTCCGATTGAAGTACTAACAAACTCGTTTGCAGGGTTGCCGAAAGCTGCTAAAAAAATTGCTTTCTAAATTTTTAGTTTTCTTGGATGCTTCACCTTATGCATGTGTAATAAATTCAACAGAAATTCACTTGTTGCTTAATTGAAATTTGGACTAGACCTTTGCATATAGGGCACGTGTCTATTTCAATTTATTTCAATTTTGTTGAAGTGTGCTAGAGACAAGGTACGTGTGCATTCATCTAGAATAGGACCAACATTTTGAAGTGATTTACCGCTTTGAGTGTTACCTTGTTGTGAATAAACTGTACACTTGCACAATTGACTTTAAGGGCAAAACTCAAATAAACAAGATAAGGTGGGGATTTCATCACCCTTCCTTAGCCCAAAAATCATCTCCAAGTGCACTCACATTTTCCCAAGCCTTAACTAAAATCAATAGACGTTGGCCCTAGGGACATCTCGGACTCACTAAGAGATTAACCGAGGTTGGAAATTGTAAGAACTATACTCCTGCAAAACCGGTGTCTAAGGAAAGTGGATTGAGAGGTAAAGCCTCGAAAGCTCCGTGGTTTGGCGTAATTAGGCCCGTGGCTCTGCCCGGATACCTCCCCGAGCGTTGCCCTTTCCTGGCCGATTAGCTTGTAGTCAGTTCCTGCAACAACCTTCCCCAGAGAATCGACCAGTTAGGAGTCGTCTAGGTCCAGGTACCTTAGACTAAGGCTTGTGGTTGTTTTTCTTTCTTTTCTTTATTTTTAGTTCTTTTTCGATTGTTTGTTGTCTTCACGTTGGTTGTGGTGTGCTGCATGCAAGAGTGGGTGAGAGATCCGTCAACTTCCAGATTAACAAGAAACACTTCTCTACCCTTGCATCCAGAACTGGTGATGGCGTCACTTCAAGAAAGATTTTACCCGATCAGAACTTCACTTCCATCTTGCATAAAACTTCCTGAAGCAAACGGCAATAATTTTGAGTTAAAGCCCCAATTCATTAACACTCTTCCCAAATTTCATGGTTTAGAATCAGAGGACGCATACTTCTTTGTTAGGGAATTTGAAGAAGTATGCCTCATGATGCGTATACCCCAGCTAGGAGACGATGCCGTTAGGTTACGTTTCATCCCTTTTTCCCTAAAGGACCTAGCTAAGAAATGGTTGTACAGCTTGGTAGCAGATTCAGTCACGACTTGGGATGATTTCGTCAAGGCCTTCTTAAAGAAATTCTACCCAATTCACAAAACTGCCCTCATTAGGAAGAACATCATGCAGTTTAAGCAAGACCCGAGCGAACCATTTTGGAGATACTTTGAGCGATTCAAAGATCTCCTCGCTCAGTGCCCCCATCATGGCGTGGAGAAATGGCGTCAGTGCCAGATTCTCTACGATGGCTAGACTATCAAACGAAAACCCTTTTAGAGACCATGTGTCAGGGAAGGTTCTTGCAGAAGGATGAGAATCAGGGTTGGGATTTGTTTGAGGATTTAGCTGAGAAAACCCTGCAATGGGAGCCAGCCTCGGAGAAACCTAGGAATTCACAATCTATAGCTTCAAGAGGAGGGCTCATATCTCTAGAATCATCCATAGCTGTCGAGGCTAAGATTGCTACCCTAATGAGAAGGATAGAGGCTCTGCAAATAAAAGAGCCTGCCAGTGTCAACCAGATCAACCCACCACCAATCACAATCCGGGTTGCTCGTATTGTCAGGCACCAAACCATGTTTTTGAAGAGTGTCCTGTTTTCCATGCCCAGCAAGTGCCACCGGAACACCTGAACGCGGCTTACTCACGGCCGCCTCACAACCCTTACTCACAGACCTACAATCCCGACTGGAGAAATCACCCCAATTTCTCCTGGGCCCAAAACAATCCTCCCAGGCCTAATTTTTCCAACAACTTTCACCATCCTACTCCTCCACCAACTTTTTCCAGTCAAGCCCCAGCTTCCTCCTCCCAAGGCTCACCAATGGAAAAGAAAATCAGTAAATTGGAGGAGAGCATAGAGGCTTTCATAAAGTCCCAAACCACTTTTATGCAAAACCAGGGTCAAACTCTGAACAGTCATTCACAGGCCATATCAAGATTGGAAATGCAAATGAGCCAGTTAGCTAGCTCCCTAAGTGAAAGACCTAAGGGTACTTTGCCTAGTCAGCCATTAGTTAACCCAAAAACCTCCAATCAAGCATATGAAATTCATGATCCATCGATTAACCAGTGTAATGTTGTTCACACATTGTGATCTGAAAAGAAGGTAGACAACCAGGTTTACCAACAGAAAAGTCCAGTCCATCCTGATCCACTCTAGCCTCCACCTCTGCTAGTTCCTCCCAATCCACTCCACAAACATCTGACGAGGACAAAGCTGCTGAACAAGTTCATAAGCCTGTAGCACCCTTTCCCAATAGGCTTAGGAACAACAATAAAAATATGCACATGGAGAAAATGCTAGAGATGTTCAACCAGGTCAAATTGAATGTGCCACTTCTTGACGCTATCCAACAAGTCCCGGCTTATGCCAAATTTCTTAAGGATATGTGTACAAAGAAGAAAAGACCAATGTACCCAAGAAAGTCTTCTTGGCCACTAATATAAGCGAAATTCTGTCTGGTCCCATTCTGGTAAAATATAAGGATCCTGGATGTCCCACCATTTCCTGTACCATAGGACAGACCGAAATCAGTAGGGCGCTTCTTGACCTGGGAGCAAATATCAACTTGCTACCTCTCTCAGTATACCAGCAACTTGGGTTGGGTGAGCTAAGCCCAACTCGAGTTACCATTCAGCTAGCTGACCGATCTGTGAAGATCCTGAAGGGGGAAATCACAGACGTCCTCATCCGGGTCGGGGATTTCATTTACCCCGTTGACTTCATTATGCTTGAGACCCAACCTGTGTCCAATCTTAGGTCTCAAACTCCCGTCATCTTAGGGCGCCCATTCCTTACTACAGCCAATGCCATAATCAACTGTAGGAATGGGTCCATGCGATTGACTTTTGGAGACATGACGAAGGAAGTCAATGTCTTCAATCTTGGAAGACAACTTAGGGATGTCAATGATCAGACGTTTGAGGTCAATTCTATTGAAAACCTGACCAGTGAGCATGAGGAAAGTATGGAGACAGAAACTGAGGCAGAGTTTGATCTGGAGGCTGAGGATTTTAATCTAGACCAGATCGTAAATTCAGCAGTGGATTGGGCAGCAAACCCAAGTGTACCCCATCTTAGGATTGAAAACCCAGAGATTGCCTCCAATGAAGCAACACCTTCCCTAGAGCTTAAAGCCTTGCCTGAACACCTCAAGTACGCCTACCTGGGCGGAAAGGACACCTTGCCAGTCATCATAGCATCACACCTTAATGTCTATTCTAAAAGACATAGGGAAGCCATTGGATGGACGATGAAGGATATCAAGGGAATAAGTCCAGCCATAGTGCAACATAGAATCCATTTAGTCGATGAAGCAACCCCTAGGAGGGACCCACAACGTAGGCTTAACCCTCTCATGCAAGAGGCAGTTAAGGCTGAAATTCTGAAACTATTAGATAATGGGATAATTTATCCCATTTCTGATAGTCAATGGGTTAGCCCTGTTCATGCGGTCCCAAAGAAGGCTGGCTTTACGGTAGTAGAAAATGAGAAAAAGAGTTGGTACAAACAAGACTGCCTACCAAGGTTCGTGTTTGTATCGACTACAGGAAGTTGAATGCAGCTACCCGTAAAGACCACTTCCCGCTATCCTTCATCGACCAAATGCTTGAGCGTTTGGCTGGATATGAGTACTACTGCTTTCTAGATGGGTACTCGGGATACAATCAGAGCCCCATTGCTGCAGAAGACCAGGAAAAGACGACGTTCACCTGCCCGTTCGGAACCTTTGCTTATCGGCGCATGCCTTTTGGATTGTGCAATGCTCCTGCAACGTTCCAACGGTGCATGCTTAGTTTGTTCTCTGACATGGTGGAACATTTTCTTGAGATTTTCATGGATAACTTCTCCATCTAGGGAGATTCATTTGATAGTGTCTTCATCACTTAGAGTTAGTGCTACAAAAATGCATTGAGAAGAACCTAACTCTAAACTGGGAAAAATGTCACTTCATGGTGAGACAGGGGATTGTCTTGGGCCATGAGATTTCGAGGAGAGGCATAGAGGTGGATAAGGCTAAGGTAGAAGTAATTGCTAAGCTTCCACCACCCAAAAGCATCAAGGATATTAGATCCTTTCTAGGGCATGCTGGGTTCTACCGACAGTTCATTAAGGATTTTAGCAAAATCACTAGGCCCTTAACCAACCTGCTCGCTAAGGACGTGCCCTTTGATTTCAACGATGAGTGTTTTAAATCATGGGGGAAGCTTAAGCAAGAACTTATCTCTGCGCCTATCATTTCTGCTCCTAATTGGACCCAGCCATTTGAAATCATGTGTGATGCATCTGATTTTGCTATTGGCGCTGTTCTAGGACAGCGCATAGATAAAGGCAGCACGTGATTTATTACTCGAGTAGGACTTTGAATGACGCCCAACAGAATTATACAACGACTGAGAAGGAAATCTTGGTCGTTGTCTTTGCGTTAGAAAAGTTCCGGCCTTACTTGTTAGGTTCGAAAACGGTGATTTTTACAGATCACTCGGCTCTGAAATACCTCACGACCAAGAAGGAAGCAAAAGCCCGACTGATTCGGTGGATCCTTTTGCTTCAAGAATTTGACTTAGAAATCCAGGATAAAAGAGGTATAGAAAATGTGGTTGCTGATCATCTCTCACGAATTCCGAATGCACCAACCATCCAAGCTCCGATCAATGAGGATTTCCCAGACGAGCACATTCTAGCCATTCTTAAGGAACCCTGGTATGCGGACATCGTTAATTACCTGGCCACGGGACAATTACCTGCTGATTGGACAAAGCAAGACCAAGACCGCTTCTTTGCCCAAGTACGGTACTTCTTCTGGGAAGAACCGTATCTTTTTAAGTATTATCCAGACTAAATAATTAGACGATGCATACCCGAGGAGGAACAGAGGAGTGTGCTCAGCTTTTCCCATGACCTTGCATGCGGAGGACACTTCGGTCCCCGCAAAACTGCAGAGAAGGTTCTACAAAGTGGGTTCTACTGGCCCACTTTGTTCAAAGACTCATATCATTTTTTACAAGTCATGTGCAAACTGTTAGAAGATCGGAAAAATTTCTAGAAGAGACATGATGCCCCTGAACCCGATCCTTGAAGTTGAAATTTTTGATGTTTGGGGTATCGATTTCATGGGGCCATTCCCCAACTCCTTCGGCAACCAATTCATTTTGGTTGCTGTAGATTATGTCTCTAAGTGGGTAGAAGCTGTGCCAACTAAGACGAATGACAACAAAGTGGTTGTCAAATTTCTCAAAGATAACATCTTCTCCCGATTTGGTACCCCCAGAGCGATAATTAGTGATAATGGATCACATTTCTGCAACAGAGTTTTTAAAGCTCTGATGCGAAAATATTTCATCAATCACAAGTTATCCACTCCGTACCATCCCCAGACAAATGGGCAGGTAGAAGTCACCAATCGACAACTCAAGCTCATTCTGGAAAAAACTGTCGGACAAAACCGAAAGGATGGTCGGTTAAGCTCAATGATGCATTGTGGGCTAACGGCACTGCTTTTAAGACAGTTCTGGGGATGTCTCCTTACAGAATCGTGTTTGGAAAAGCCTGTCATCTGCCAGTAGAGTTAGAACACCAGGCCCTCTGGGCAATTAAGCAACTCAACTTTGACCTGACCAAGGCCGGTGAACTTAGGAAACTGCAGATTTCAGAATTATAGGAGATACGGAATGAAGCTTATGAGAATGCACGAATCACCAGAGCAGAACTAAACTTTTTCATAACCAAATCATAACCCGGAAAAACTTTGCACCGGGAGATAGGGTTCTGTTATATAACTCTAGGCTTCATATTTTCGCGGGAAAGCTGAAAACTCGTTGGTCAGGACCGTCCATTGTGCGCACTGTTTTCCCACACTGTGCTGTGCTTATTGCAGACCCTAAAAATAATAAGGAATTTAAAGTGAATGGGTAAAGACTGAAGCCCTTCTTGACCACTGAGCCTATGACTCAGATGATAATGTGCTGACTCTTTTTGCCCCGTCATACACCTAACCACAACAAACAAACAAATAAAATTAAAAAAAAATTTATATGCTTACCCCGTGTACATTCTTTTTGACATTTCTTTAGCCTATTCGCACTTGGCCGGCCCGAGTCCACGAAAACGGTGACATCATTTCTTCCCCCTATTTATTGCATTTACATTTCCATATGCATTCATTGAGGACAATGCATTAGATAGGTGTGGGGGGGTGCTAACACTTTCTTTTTCCTTTTATTCTTTCTCTTTCTAAAAAAAAAAAGATTGAAAGAAATTTCATACTCTTTATAAAAATACCAAAAGATTGTAGGAATTACGAGAACATTATTAATGAATCTTTATTTTTGCCTAAATAAACAAGAAAGATTGGTTTGACTAAAAAGTTAGAAGGGATAAGAAAAATAACTCATACATTTTAGTTAGCCTTAGTAGAATATGCATAACCCACACACACATGCTTGGGATTTAGAGACACAACTCTGAAAAAAAAAAAAAAAGCTGGATAATTGTGCCTCAAGAAGCATGATTACTCACGCCAAAAAAAAATACAATAATGTAATCTTGATTTCGTGGCCTACTCTACTTGCATATTTGACCTGAAGGGTGTTTTTCCACCTGGTGCCCTAAGACCATCTGGTTTGGGAGTCATCGGTTTGATATGTGTTATATAAGTGAAGTAGAAAGCCTAATGGAACCAAGAATAATAAGTAAATATTAATAAAATTAAATGATATTCAGAGTTGAGTTGAAAAATCCCAAGCACATCACTTACACATTATGCATATCTATCTAAAGCAAAATAAAAAAAATGAGTTAGAAGTACAAGATCCTTCCTAAATTTAAAGAAAAACCATAGTTTCTTCTTTTATGAAGGCTAAAATATAAGAGGATTTATGAGGGTTAAACCTAATTCTTACATCATTCGGTCATTTTTACGTAGATGATTGAAAGTTCTTTTTCATGACAAAATTTTTCTAACGATTAACTACTTACTGGATTTTGTGGGTGCAATCCGCTGAAAACCCTCAGGAGACAACACTCCTCCTCTAGGGGAAACCTAGAGGTTTAAAGGCCTGTTGCACATGCTCAGTGCAATCGCATCACCTGCGAAAGTGGTATAATAATTTTCTTACTTTTGTTTTGCTCGGGACGAGCAAAAAGATAAGTGTGGGGTGTGATTAGTCTCTAATTTTGCATTATTTTCATCACATTCTCATATTTATTTCATGTAAAATTCTGCTAATAAAATCTTGCTTGCTTGATCCTAGGTTCATAGTGTGCAAATGAAGAAGAAGACCTAAATCACCATTTAATTGGTGATTAAAGGCCTACCAAGTAGCCATTGACTTTAGGGAGGCAATTTCGTCAGTTCAGAGCATCAAATCCAGAAACCAGCAGAAGATCCTGACAGGGGCCAGACTGGGCGACGCGCTGCCCAAAGCCAGGCGCGCACGCCTGCGCTTTGGGCCACGTGCTTCCCACGTGGCCCCCTTTCCCCTGGTGTCTATAAAAACCCCCAGGGGTCTTCAGTTGGGAGAGATCCAGAGTTTAGAGTAAGTTGTTGTAATTTTATTTTTAAGATTTGTAGTTGTTGTTCTTCTTCTTCTAGTTGTAGGTTTAGCCATTAGAGTGAAAGAGAGAGTGTGTGTAAAAGTTGTATTTGGAGGGTGACAACCAATACAAGTAATTACTTCTCTTCCTTCTTTCCATTTATTTGTCTTTGTCATTTACTTTCATTTCCTTGTTGTAGTGTAACTTCCTCCTTACTTCTTTTCTTTTACTTTCTTGTAGTGTAACTCCCTTTCCCTTTACTTCTTTTTCTTGGTTGTTTTTTTACCCTTTATGGCTAACTAACTTTTCATTAGCATGGCTAACTAACTACTAACCCATTAATTTCTAACACTTGATTGATAACCCACATGAGTCAATAGTGTCAAACAAGCCTTGTACAAATAAGAGCTATGGCATCTTAAGACGAGGGTTCTAACTCTAACTTACCTACAAGTACTTACCTTCTTATATTTCATACTTAAATGGTTTTTTGATGATCTATGGGTTTTGTACTTTGCTTGTTGTGTAAGTTAGAGACTTTCCTTTTAACTTTGCCGATACCATTAGTGCACTCGTGTCTTCCCGTATTCTCGCCTTCTAATGGATCTTGATATGGGAATGTCCAAGTTTTTGCCGTGTAAAGCAAAGTTATAGGAAGAACTTTCACTAGATTTCCACGTGAATAGTTCCTTTGCATAAGGGGTACTTGCCTATGATCCATCGTGAGGCACATCTTCAAGAAGTTAGGGATTAATGGGAGCAATTAGTAGAAAGTTAGCCATGCGTTTTTACCATTAAGAAAAACCACTTTTACAAATCACCAAAATATTTTTCAACAATTCTTAAAACAACTTATTTTCACTTTTCAATTCTTTATTTGAAAACAAAGAACTTTCTTTCTTCTTGAACTTTGAAGCTGTATCAAACTTCCATCGCTCTCCCTCCTTGTGGATACGACCCGTATAGCCACTTTGCTACTACGGAAGAATCGCAAAAGCAGTAACTTTGACCCACTCCCTTTCTACTTTTCTTGTGCTTGCTTTTTGTCGATCAATGGCAAGAAGTAAGGCACTCTAAGAGGTTAGCATGGCTAGTGGGAGGAGAAATTAGTAGTAAGTTTAGCCATGAGTTTTCTTTCTTTTTTACTTTGTTTTTAAAAATCATTTTTTCAAATCACTTTATTGTGTTTTTATCTTGATTTTCATCTCCTTTTTCTTGTTCTCTTTTTTTTCCTTTTAGGTCCTTTCGAAAATAAGAAGAACTCGTTAACACTTTCCTGACATGATCGATAAAGCTTTTATCGCCTCCAGTCCCTATGGATTTGACCCGTATAGCCTCTATGCTATCACGATAGTATCGAGGAAGTCAAACCACCACTAGCACTTTCACTGATTTCAAAACACACATTTTTCGTGCACGTTTTCCCCTCTACCACAAACTCTTTAGTATTTTATCCATTTCTCATCGATTTTGTCCACCTTCTCTAATATTTTGTCCACCTTTTCAAATATTTTGTCCCCTTTTTCTAATATTTGTACACCTAATTTTGTCCAAAATTTTGTCCAACTTCTCTAATATTTTGTCCACCTTCTCTTATATTTTATCTACCTTCTCAAATATTTTGTCCACTTTCTCTAATATTATGTCCACTTATGCTAATATTGTTGGCCCAGAGGCCTTTCACTCTAGTTTTGATGATGATTAACTCATGTAGTTAAAGTTTACTAATAATCATGTGATATTTAGTTTCAGATATTTAACCAAGATATTAGTAGGTGATTAGCTTCAACAAAGGTGTTTTGGAGCTTTCACATGGTGATTCAAGAGCTCGAGCATCAAGTTCATCTAGCGCTCGGTTGGAGTTAAGCTCGGGGAATCGCGTTTGGATCGAGTCAACTTGGAGACGGCGTTCTACAAGAAGGCTTCGGTTTTGTATAGTTTAAGTTATGTTTAGATCATTGTAAAGATTAGATAGTGTGATATGCTCAAGTTCACAATACATACACTAGTTTAAAGTTTCATGTTTTGGTTTTCGATTTTCGGTTTAACCGATCTGGTTTTCATGAATAGATAGATAGAAACAAACAAGTTTACATGGTTTAGACTTGATCTATATACATGTATGCTTCATATATTTAGAAAATTTTATTTTGATAAAGACTATTCATGTATTTGGAGTTTTGTATTTAGACAAAACTTATTTTTGAATTTAATGTCAAAAACATAGATATAATACCTTTCATGTATATTGGATTGTATCCATATACTATATGCTTCAAAGTTGTTTAAATGTCATGTTTTTGGATTTACATGTGTTTTGGAAAAATTTGATTTCCATTTCAAAAATTCAAGTTTTGAAAAATACGGTTTTTCGGTTTAAGGTAAATTTTCTATCTCACAAAAATGGTTTAAATAGTTTGAAATATGTGTTGAATTTTTATCACACATATTGTATTTCAAAGATATAATAAGAACTGATTTTTGTGGAATTTATGTGGTTTTATGGGATTTAATTGATAATAAAAACTCAAATTTTTAAGCCCCAAATTGGCTGGACTGGCTGACTGCCGGTCGGCCGGACCGGACGACCGTAGCAGTAGTCGGTCGACCGGTGCGGTCGACCGACGTGCACAAGCGTGCACGCCAGCATTGAGGTGGTGGCCGGTCGTCCGGGACGGTCGACCGTCCAGAGAGCTCTGCTCTCTGGAAATGGCCCCGGTCGACCGGGTTGGTCGACCGGCAGAGAGCTCTGCTCTCTGTAACCAGTCTCGGTCGACCGAGCCAGTCGACCGTAGGGCTCAACGGTCAAAAATATGACCGTTGGCCGGTCAACCGCCCGGTCGACCGGAAGGGCAAATTTGCTCCTGCCTGCTGCCAAAGGGCAGATTTGTAAATGGGTTCAAATACCCCATTTCTTGAGATGTTTTCAACACAAGTTTTTAGAGAGCAAATTTTCTCACCTTTACAAGTGTTTAACCGCAAGTTTTCAAAAGAGTTTTTGG